>VMDO01020483.1:0-37351 GCA_007922755.1 Pedetes capensis | reverse complement strand
AATATCACGGAATGTCCTGAGCTTGCTATTTTAAGAGACAGCTTCTCTGGCTATTATAATCTTGTTATTGTTGTTAGGTGCCACTGAGTTGGGTCCAACTTATAGCAACCCTCACAGGGTTTTCAGTGCCTGATTATTTTGAGGTCACTTTAGGAGAGGATTTCCACATCCTTCTCCCATTTCTTGCAGTGCTGGGGATCAAACCTAGGTCTCAGAGAGGACCCAGGTGGGCCACTGCCCATATTACCTACCTCTGTCTCCTCCACAAGTTGTCCCCCCAAAGTAAATACTGCGGCCTTTTCTCCTGTGTGTCAGGCTCCCTACCTCAGTTCCACTGTGAGGAAAGGGATTTTCCCCACTCCACCCCCCAGCAGAAGCCAGCACATCTGAGGGAAGGCAGCGGAGTCCCTCTGGTGGGGATGTGGGGTGGGCGCTGGTGCCACTGTTTCCAGCTCAACCTGGCGTCTGGGCTCATGTGCCAACCCCACAGCATAGGTTGTGCCACCAGTGCCACTGTAGCAGGAAGACAGTGTGCTGTCTCCAGTGTTCTGTGGCTTGTGGTCCCCCGTGGAATTCCCACCACAGACTGCGGGTTATCGGGTCTTCCTTGGGAATATGGCCGTCAAAAGATGGCAGAGGGAAGTTGGTGGAGGGAAGATGGCTGCCGGAACATGGCCCCCGGAAGATGCCTACAGGAAGGTGGCAGAAGGAAGATGGCGGCAGGAAGACGGGTGCAGGAAGATGGCCGCGGGAAGATGGCGGGTCAGGAGGCCGGCGCCACACTGGCCATATTCGCCAGCACTTCCTGGCTCCGAGCCTCACGCGCAGACTCGCTCTGGGAAGTGTGCCGCCCGCGCCTCGTCGGTGGATGGTGGCGACTCAGCAGCGCCGCGCACGGCGTTGATCCAAGCCCTGGCCTCCCGTGTGGAATTCGCCCCCCCGGGTGTGCGCGGTGCCCTGCGGGTGGGACGGAAAGGGGTCGCTGCGGCACTCTCCCAGGGGCGTCTCCTGCTTGGCTCATCCTCAGAACTCCTCCAAACTCCAGGGTCTGTGCGACGCCCCATGCTGGTGGAACCGTGATGGTCTCCCTGCTGGCCGGGCTCTGTGAGGAGGAATGTCTCTCTTCCTGCTGGGACGAAGCTCCACGTTCCTGATGGAGATTTCTCCCTGCCCTGCCACACTGTTTCCTCCTCCTTTTCTTTCTTTTTAATTTTTCTGCAATTTATACTATTTACCTAGCTCCGTATATTTACCCCTCCCTTACGTGAGTTTTTCCTATATCTATCTGTTCAGTGTAAAGTTTAAACCACTATTTAAGCTCTCTTGTTTCTTTGGATCCCAAGCTGGAAGTTATCATCTTCCCTCTCTCCTTTCAATGGTACTTGATTACATGAACTTAGTCACCCATTTGTCCATTCTCCTTTTGATGGACATGAGGGGCTTTTATGGACCAAGACACCACGATTATTCTTGAACATTTTTGATGGGCATTTTGATTTTGCACTCATTTTTCTTGAAATATGTATCTTGCAGGTATAGCAGTAAATGCCATGAGTATGATTGCCAGATCGTAGTGCAGGTGTATATCTAGGTTTAAGAAACAGTGCCACACATGTTTATAAGATGGTTGGGACTTTTGTTTGTGAGCACAGCCACGTTGGTAATAAATCCCCGAAAAATCTCATTTCCTGAGCAGAGCTCATTTTCACAGGTGAGAAAAACCAAGTATTACATAATTAAGTAGGAAAACGGGCAAGTTAGTTTTCCCTCTAAGAGCTCTGCTTTCATGCTTTGTGTGATAAAATCAGAGACATTGAAAATGAGAGGGAACTTAAAATTCAGGTGTTTCTGATGGATGCCAGGCCAAACGACATAAATTTAACTGCCTTAAATAAAACTCCCAAAATGGTGAGCTTGTAAGAATGGTTAATGAACACAACACTCAGTAAAACACCAGAGCAGCTCAGTAATATATTTTCCAACTTAAATGACTGCTTCTCTGGCTTTCCTATTTATTTCCTATTTATTATTTATTATTTATTTATCTTGCCATACTAGGCCCTGGACCCAGGGTCATGAGTATACTTTGCATGTGCTCTGCTTCTGAGCTGCACCCCCAGCCCTTTTCATATGTTTTATCTTGAGACAAAGTCTTGCTATGTTACATACCCTGCCTCTGGCCTTGAACTCGAGTTCCTCCTGCCTCAGAATCCTGAGTCACTGGGACAAGCGTGAGCCACGGTGCCTGGCTTCTGTCTTTCTTATTTTTATAACTCAACAAATCAAGATTTGTCTCTTTAATTTTGGGAAATGATAATCATACTTGCAGGAAATAATGCCTTGACACATTGATTTATATTAATTCTTCTTTTGTGTGTGTGATACCAGGGCAAAAATTCGAGAAGGACCAGGACTGAACCTGGGATCTAGGACATGCTTTGCAAGTGCTCTGCCCCTGAGCTCTAGCCCTACCCCTACCCCTGTTCTTAAACTTTTTATCTTGAGACAGGGTCTCACTAAGTTGTGGAGGCTGCCTGTGGCCTAAAATCTGTGATCCCCTTGCCACGGCCTCCTGACATGCCGGCATTATAAGCATGCACCGCTGCACCTGCATTTATATTAATTCTTGTGATAGCTTATTAGTTTTGCTTTTAGGTGTTTATTTTTGCTCTGCAAAAATCTCTCCTGAGCTAGAGTCACCATTAAACAGTAATCCTTGCAAAAGTAATTTTGTGTCTCCAGCAAAACAAGTTACATTATAACAGTTGTTTGGGGCACTTCATTATATTTCTGTTTTTTGTTTGTTTGTTGCAGTACTAGGGGTTGAGCCCTGGGCCTCACACATGCTAGGCAAGTGCCCTCCACTGAGCTGCAACCCCAACCCTTTTTTATTTTTTATCTTGAGCCAAGGTCTTGCTAAGTTACGCAGGCTGCCTCTGGCCTCGAACTCTGGATCCTCCTGCCTCAGCCTCCTGAGTCACTCAGATTACAGGTGCGCACCACAGCACCCAGTTTTAATCTTTTTTTTTAATTGACAGAGCAACCACAGTTCACTATAAACTTATAACATTAACCAGAACATTAGACTTTTCCTTAGGTTTTGGTCTTTAGCCCCCAGCCCCCTATTGCCTTCCTCCCACATGAGAGAGTCAAGAAATCTAGGCAGAAGAATCCCGCAGTGGTGGCATCACCTGGCTGGGAGAATCTTCTGCTGCAGCTCAGCCTCAGAGCCGGAGGCTGCAGGTGGGTTCCCGCTGGCCCACGAGGGCCGCCCTGTTGCTGTGGCTGCTGGCAACAAGGTCATCTTATCAAACGTGATCTCCTTTAAACCCTGCCCATCTGGCTGAGCACCCTGGCACCTGCCTATCATCCCAGCACCAGGGGCTGAGGCTGGGGGAGGAGGATCACCAGTTTGAGGCTGGTCTGGGCTGCATTGCAAGACCCTGTCTCAGTATACACAACAAAACAAAACAAAACCTAACAAAAACCCCAAGAAACGATAGCAAAAATCCCTGCCCGTTTCCTGAGCTGTTCATAGATGCGAGACAGATGGCGCGCATCCCTTTGTCAGGACGTTTCATGAACTGTGATTTCTGAGCCCACGTTTGGTGACTCTTCCAAATGGGAATGGGTGTTGGGCTCCATTTTGTCCTGCAGTTTGGGGCAGTTCTCATTGCTGAACTCAGGGGAAAATTTCCACCCATTTTCAACTGCAAAGGAAAAACTCCTGGGCATCTTTTCCCTGCTACATTAAAGACGGGGCACTTAGGATCAGTCACAGTCCCTGCGCCCCCCACATGCAGACCTACAGCCCAGCAGAGGCTGACAAGGATCCAGAGTTCATACAAACCACAAGGCATGCAGCCAAGAAGGCCCCGTGAGGACCTGGGGTCCGAGATGGCACCAGAGAGTGAAAAGGAGGTCACTTTGTATCCAAAAAAATCAGAAAACTGCCCGGAGGATAAGTGGGGATTAGTCTGGGTCTTTGTGACAGGTGTGGATATTGAATGGAATGCAAGTGCTTGGTGTCTGTCACGGCGTGGGACATGACCTCCCCCGGGCCTGCCGCCCACCCACGGTTGGGGAGCTGAGGGCCACCAGAGGGGCAGGGCTGAAGGATCGGCTGGACTAACTCAAGAACATTGTGACCAAGTTCTTTCAACCTACACATACACATAAAAAACAATATATACACATAAAAGCCTGCAGCCGTACCACTGTGGTGTCCGACCACATCAGATCTCAGAAGCTAAGCAGGGTTGGGCCTGGTTAGTCCTTGGATGGGAGACCGCCTGGGAACACCAGGTGCTATAGGCTTGGGAGAAGGACTTGGCCAGCCTGGGCTACTGAACAAAAACTTGTCTCAAAAGCAAACAAACAAAAGGTACATCTTGAGAACTGCGCAAGTATCATATGCGATGTCTCTATAAAACAATAGGTAAAATGGTATCTCACTCAGTTCGATATCTGTGGGCAAAAAATTAACATTGGACCTTGTATAACCTTGGGCCTTATACAAAAATTAACTCCAGATGGATTGAAGCCAAAAGCAAACAAACAACAAAAACCCAACATAAAGCCACAATGAATTAGAAAAAAACATAGAATATCTTCATGACCTAAGACTAACAAACAGCTTTGAGATTTGATACCAAAAACTCATGGTCCACAAAAAGACAAGAAATTTGATAAATGTGACCTTGTCAAAATAGAAAACTTTTAGTTTTCCATAGACATTATTCAGAGGTTGAAAGTTCAAACTACGGATCTGAAAAAGGGCTTCAATCTATGCTATATAAAGATCTCTAAAAACAAAGCAGGCAAGAGTCTAATTTCTTTTTATGACTAAATTAAATTCCATCCTGTGAAGTACCGTAGTTTGTCAGGAATCTCTCTCCACAGTAAAAGTTCATCTCACATATATGTAATTTCCTCATTCATTTTTCCCATAAGTATAACAATACCAAGGATGTGCCCAGACTTGAAAGTCATAAGTGGCAGCCATCATTCAATGGCAGGATCCTGGAGACATTAGGGAATGGTGAGGACTATATCCAACCATCGACGCAGCTGCTTCCCAATGCTGGCCAAATCCAGCTTTGATGGAATGCTAGAAAGATTTTGCCAGACATTTTTGTTTTTGTTGTTGTTGTTGTTGTTGTTTTTCAGTACTGGGGGTTGAACCCAGGGCCTTGAGCATGCATGCTTTGCAAGTGCTGGACCATTGAGCTGCACCCCCAGCCCATTTTTTTACTTTTTGAGACAGGGTCTCACTAAGTTACGCAGACTGCCTCTGGTCTCAAACTTGCGATCCTCCTGCCTCCGCCTCCCGAGCTGCTGGGATTACAGGCATGCGCCACTGTGCCCAGCTTAGATCTTTGTTTTTTGAGAGACCATGAGATTCAGAATGTTTATAAGAAATCTTCCAGTATTTCCTAAAAGCGACCACAAATTTATATAATGTTAAATGTGAACTTAAAACCTTCAATGGTGGTTAAGACTGCTACCCATATAAAAGACAGCCACAAGCTGTGTTTAGTTCATGGACAGTGGCACTATCTCTCTGCTGGCCTTCATCGGCTTTCCTTTCCTTCCAAATCCACCAGACACTTTCCTCTTATTCTGTGCGGGACACCACGGTCTGTTCATTTCAAAAAGTCTAAATGCTTGGATTCACGCTTCTTGGGCTGCTTTGATGGCATCTCTTTGATCAGTGTTATCCCACAGAAATATAATGCAAGCCACTGATTTAATTTTAGATTGTCTAGAAGTCACATGTTAAGGATTAGAGACACATGAAACCAACTTTTCCCCAATATTTAATTCACTAAGGCGGGTGCGGTGGCACACGCCTGTAATCCCAGTGGCTTGGGAGGCAGAGGCAGGCGGATCGCAAGTTCAAGACCAGAGGCAGTTTGTGTAACTTAGCAAGACCCTGTCTCAAAAAGTAAAAAAATGGGCTGGGGTGCAGCTCAGTGGTCCAGCACTTGCAGAGTATGCATGCACAAGGCCCTAGGTTCAACCCTCAGTATCGCAAAAAAAAGAAAAAGAAAAAATTTAATTCACTAGAATGTGCCTAAAGCTTTACCATTTTGATATGAAAGTGATATGAAATTGAGATATTTTGAGACATTCGTATGAGATATTTTCCCATGAAGGCGTGGACACCCAAGCATTTATATTCTCGGTGGCAATGTATACCACTGATCCACACACCTGCTCCCTGCTAGGGCTGCCTATGGAGATGATGGAGTCAGCTCTGCAGGCTGCCCTTGAATAGAGCCAGCTGGAGAGTGAGCTTTGTTTGTGGTTTGTACTAACAGCACATTTCCATTGGAGTAGCCAGAGCTCATGTGCACCATTTGGTGAGATAATGGTCTGAGCCCCTGACCAGAAGCCCTCAAACAAGCCACACATCCTTAAAATGGGGTTCCAGTTAATATCAGCAATGTTCTTACTTCCTTTCTTCTCCTTTCCTCCTGTGTCTTTATAACACCTCTGTTGATACAGTCTACAGCCACACCACCCTGGCGTTCCATCGTTCCATCCGTCAGATCTCAGAGACTAAGCAGGGTTGTCTTGGTTAGTCCTTGGACAGGAGACCACCTGGGAATACCAGGTGCTGTAGGCTTGGGAGAAGGACCTGGCAGCCCACTCCCAAATAATCAGCCGTTAAAAACCCTATGAAGTAGCTAGCCGTGGTGGCACATGCCTGTAATCCCAGGGGCTCGGGAGGCAGAGGCAGGAGGATCGCAACTTCGAGACTAGAGGCAGTCTGTGTACCTTAGAGAGGCTCTGCCTCAAAAAGTAAAACCATGGGCAGGGGGTGCAGCTCAGTGGCCCAGCACTTGCAGAGCATACAAGTGGGAGGCCCTGGGTTCAACCCCCAGGACCGCAAAAACAAAAACAAACAAACAAAAAACCCTATGAATAGCAAAGAAGCACTGACAATAGCTCATATTTTTTTTTTATTTTAAGACAGGGTCTAGGTAAATTACACAGGCTGCCTCTGGCCTAGACTTCATGATCTTCCTGCCTCCACCTCCAGAGTTGCTGGGATTACAAGTGTACACCCCTGTGTGTGGCTTCTTGTTGTTGTTAGGTGCCGTCGAGTTGGTATCCGACTCATAGCGACCCTCATAGGGTTTTCAATGGCTGTTTCGGGATTACCTTGGGAGTGGATTGCCAGGCCCTTCTCCCATTTTTGCGGTGCTGGGAATTGAACTCCCGTCCTTAGAGACTGCAGCACAGCGCTCTACCAACTGAGCTAAATCCCAGCCCTGTGTGGCTTCTAAGTTACTTATAATACCTAATTCAGTGCCTACATATCACTGTACCCACATTGATCCAGCATAGTCCTCAGCACACGGCAACTTCAAGGTTTTGAACAGAGACTCAGTGATGCAAGCTTTTCTGTTCCGGGATGCCTTTCAGAGAGAACGAAGCTGAGGGCCAGAGAGCAAGTGCTGAGGAATGAGTCCAAGGCTTCAGGGGCCTTAAAGGCTCTTCAGAGTACAGGGCAATAGTAACCTGGGACAGCGGCCCTGCTGAGTACTTCTTATCTAGTTCAGGATTTTTGTTTTGGTTTTGTGTGTGGCTTTCTAGAAATAATTTAATTGGTGTGATGGGAGGTAAGGAAATGACATTTAGTGGAATCCACCATTGAAAACCTTAGGAATAGCAGAGAAGCACTGACGTAGTGCTGAGCATGGCACAGTGTCAGGGAGTGTTCCGTTCTGTTGTACATTGTGTTGCTATGAGTTGGACCTGATGAGACCGCACTTAACAACAACAGAATATTTTTATGGAAAAGCATGTTATGTGCCTTTCTAGTCCTTCATTTTTCTTGTCTCTCTTTTTTTTTTCTTTCTTTCTTATTTTCTCTTTGTCCCATCCAAAGACTTGATCATAAGCATGATTTTGGAAAGTAAATATAGAAATCCCTAGCTCTTTTGTGTATTTTGATTGATGATTTTGCTGCTTGTGCTGAATGTATTTACTAAAATAAAGCTCTAAGAAACTTTTTAAATGTTATAAATAAAGGTGGAACCAAGCAGAGTGTCAGGGAACCTGGGCCAGCACCTCACAGTGCAGGACTTACCCAGGACCTCAGGACTGGAAGCTGAATCTTCAGTTGCCCCCATGCCACGTATGTAGGTACATCAAGAATATTCCAGGGCCCGCTCATCCCACAGAGTCACCCAATCCCCAGCTGCTTCATTCTGTCCATCACCCTCGTTTTTCCCCAGCTCTGAGAGGTGAGTTCATCTGTCAGAATCCCCTACGGGCAAGGACAGCACCGGGACTCAAGCCAAGCACAATGCTTCCAGGTCTGTGCTCCTGATCTGCACACCACGCTGCTCCCAAGATGCCCTTGGTTATGATGATCACCATTATTACAGCTATAATTGGACGAGCATGATCAGAGCAGAGAGAGAGAAAAAGGAACCCAACCGCAGGTGACACGCGGGTGTAACCGGACCCGGCCCTGCTCCAGGAGGCCATTTTGCACAACGACTTCAAACTAGATGGTGCTGATGATGTGTGACAGCTGTGTCAGCTGGAACCATGGGGAAGCTGGAGAAATTATCGGGAAAATGTCCTCACCGTGCATTGATGTTGGAGAGGTTGGAGACGGGTGGCTGGCTTTCAGAGTCTCAAAGGTGGGGCTCCATTCTTCCAGAGGAATTAATTTAGGGGAGGACTCAGGGCCAGTTGGTAAATCCTGGGGTCAGAGTGTCCCACAGCTGCTACGTGACTGCAGCCTCCGTGCATCACCCTGCTCTCCCTCTGGGCTGATCCAGGACCAGCGCCACAGGCAATGGTCAGAGCCCAGTGATGGTTCCTCTTCTGGGCATGCTCTTCCTGTCCCTCTGCAGGGAAGCAGCTTCTGACCCCTGTCCCACCCATCCTTGCCTGGGGCAGATGCACTGATTGCATCTCCAGGAAAGGATGTCAGTGCCCGGGCAAGCTCTCCCAGCTGCTGGGTGAGAGTCCACGTGAACCTGTCACTTTCTTCCCAAAGTTCAGAGTCCTGTTTGTTAGGTCAGCCTTTATCTGGGGCAGGCACAAGCTAAAGTGAACCATGTCAAGACAGAGGGCCCCACCTAGGTGGTGGTGGTGGTGGTGGTTAGGTACCATCGAGTAGAGTCCAACTCGTAGCGTCCCTATGTACAGCAGATGAAAACACTTCCCTGGTTCTGTGCCAGGCACACAATCTTATTTATGTTTAAGCCCGTTGTTGCAGACACTGTGTCAATCCATCTGGTGGAGGGTTTTTCTTTTTTTTTTCATTGACCTGCCACTCTCTCAAACATGATGTCCTTCTCCAGAGATTGGTTCTTCCCGACTCCATGTCCAAAATATATATGCAATCTAACCATCCTTGCTTCCAAGGAGCATTCTGATTGTACTTCCTCTAGGACAGATCTGTTCATTCTTTTGGCAGTCCGTGGTATATTCAATAGACGTCTCCAGCACCATAATTGAAAAGCATCAATTCTTCTCCTGTCTCCCTTGTTCAGTGTTCAGCTTTCACAACCATATGATGCAACTGAAAATACCATGGCATGAGTCAGACACACCTTCATCTTTAATGTGACATCTTTACTTTTCAATACTCTAAAGAGATCTTTTGCCACAACTTTTCCCAAAGCAATGTGTCTTTTGATTTCTTGACTGCTGCTTCTGCGGGTGTTGATTATAGAGCCAAGCAAAGCAAAATCTTGGACAACCTCAATCTTTTCTCCATTTATTGTGAAGTTGCATACTGACCCAATTGTAAGGATTTTTGTTTTGTTGATGTTTAGTCATAACCCATACTGAAGGCTATGATCTTTGATCTTCATCAGTAAATTTTTTAAATCCTTTTCACTTTTAGCAAGCAGAGTTGTGTCATTTGCATAACGCGAGTTGTTAATGAGTCTTCCTCCAATCCAGATGCCATGTTCTTCCTCATAAAGTCCAGCTTCTCGGATTATTTGCTCAGCATATAAATTAAAGAGAATGGTGAAAGTATACAGCCCTAACACATACCTGTCTCAACTTTAAACCACGCAGTGCTTCCTTGTTCTATTCGAACAACTGCCCCCTGGTTCATGTACAGATTCCTCATGAGTACAGTTAGGTGCTCTGGTATTCCCATTTTCTGAAGTGCTATCCATAATTTGTTATGATCCACACAGTCAAATGACTTTGCATAGTCAATATAACATAGATCTTTTCCAGTCAGTTGGCCAGGTAGCTGTTTTCCAAATCTGTTGGCATAAACCTGTTAGCACCTCCAGTACTGCATCTGTTTGCTGAAACATCTCTATTGGTATCCCATCAATTCCTGGAGCCTTGTGTTTCACCACTTCCTTCAAGCCTTCTGCTTCATCCTTTAATACTATTGGTTCCTCTTCATATGCAATCTCTTTAAATGGTTGGTCATCCACATTTTTTTTTTCGGTACTGGGGTTGAACCGAGGGCCTCGCACTTGCATGCTTTGTAAGTGCTCTACCACTGAACTGCACCCTCAGCCCAATTTTTTACTTTTTTGAGACGGGGTCCTGCTAAATTATGCAGACTGCCTCTAGTCTCGAACTTGTGATCCTTCTGCCTCTACCTCCCAAATCACTGGGATTACAGGCATGCACCCAGCCCCAATTCTTTTTTGTATAACGACTCTGTCTATTCCTTCCATCTTTTTTTGATGTTTCCTGCATCATTTAATATTTTCCCTGTAGAATCTTTCACTATTGCCACACAAGCTTGAATGTTTTCTTCACTTCCTTAAGCTTGAGAAACACAGATCATGTTCTTCCTTTTTGGTTTTCTGCCTCCAGCTCTTTGCACATATCATTATAATATTTGTTTTTGTCTTTTCGAGCTGTCTTTTGAAATCTTCTATATAGTTCCTGAACTTCATCATGTCTTCCTTTTACTTTAGCTGCTCGATATTCAAAGGCAAGTTCCAGAGTCTCTTTTGACATGTAATTTGGTCTTTTCTTTTTTTCCTGTCTTTTTAATAACCTTTTGCTTTCCTTATGGATGATATCTTTGATGTCCTACTACAACTCTTCTGGTCTTCTGTCATTTGTGTCTAATGCATTAAGCCTGTTCCTAAGATGATCTCTGAACTCAGGTGGGATATACTCAGGGTCATACCTTGGCTCTCGTACACTTGTTCTAATTTTCTTCAGCTTCAGTTTGAACTTGCATGTGAGAAGTTGATGGTCTGACCCACAATCAGCACCTGGTCTTGTTCTGATATTTGCTGTGGAGCTTTAAATGCGTTCTCTGGCATCTCCATCCGTACACACGCCCCCTCCACAAGCGAATGAAAAACAAGGATCAGCCCAAAGAACGGCCCCGGGCTGTTGCTCACATTTCCCCAAACCCTCCACATGGAAAACAGCCTTGGAAGGCCAGGTCTGCAGAGTCCCAAGGGAGTGCTCAGGGGCCGACGCACCACCCGGGGGAGAAGCTGGCACGCTGACCTTCAGAGCAGTGAGGTGGTTGTTTGTAAAACTTATCGTTCTAGGAGCCTCTCTCCCTGTGCTTTGGCCTCCTTCCCCTGACTGAGCCTTGGCGAGGAGGCTGCCTCCTGGATCCTAATTCCAAAGGTTCTGCCTAGACCTTGGGACCTCGATAGAGCCACACTGCCACCTCACTTCTGCCCAGGGCTCTGGGCTGTTGAGAAGCCCAACACTGTTCTCTTCCTTCTCAGGACAAAAACACATTTCTGCAGAACTGGGGGGTCCATCCCAGGATCGACCTGAGCAAGGCAATGCACACAGCCAGTGACACAACACCATAAATCATTTCTGAGCCCAGTTTTTGCCAAAAATATTTCTGAGACCCTGCTTGTCTACTATAACACCCTTTTCTCCTTGAACTTTCCCAACCCTTCTCAGCCACTCAAGGCCTGGACCACTGGGCACCACTGGCTTATTTGGCCATTGTTTTTGTTGTTAGGTACCATGGAGTTGGATCCGACTCATAGTGACCCAATGTACAACAGAATGAAACACTTCTGGACACTGAGCCATGCCCAGCACTATGTCAGTGCTTCTCTGCTATTCATAGGGTTTTCAATGGCTGATTGTCTTGGGAGTGGGCTGCCAGGTCCTTCTCCCATTTATAGATAGATACAAAAATGGAGGACTGTGGGCAAGGAAGTTAGCTTTCCATGAGTTAGGAGAAGCCTCCAGGGCTCCATCTCACTCTTCAGCAGATGCACCTGTTGCACCAGGGTGAGAAGGTCATAGTGCACAAGACCCTGCCGCCCGCCCTGCACCACTGGCTTCTCAGGGGAGCATCTCAGAGCATCTCAGACAGATAGGTGCTTTGCTGTCAGTTTAACAACACAGGAATGATGGAAGTGAGAAATCTGTAAACCCAATAGTTTTGCCTGCTGGGCTGGAGAACCATCATATAATTGGGAAGAGCATCTATCAATGCATTGTGATTATAAATGGTTCCTTCTTGTACGCTTCATCAAGGTTTTCAAGAAAGATTGGTTGTATGCCATTCTGGAGCCTGAGGAGCACATCCTCTGTGGACTCCCAAATGCCTTGTTCACAGTAGGTGCTTAATAGATGTTTATCCTGCGGAGGCGGCTGTCTAGAATAAATCACTCATATTAATGGCTCAGGAAGAAGCGAGTCGTGCGGTGCCTCCTTCGGAGGAGCCATTCGACCGAGCAGGCACTCTGCTCATTAGGAAAGCAGGCACCGTCACCTAGTCAGAGTGTTGTAAATCCCCAAATTCTAAAGCCACCACTCAAAGAGAAGGAAGCAGCAAAACAGAAAAGATGTGGCGGACGTGAATTCCTGATTAGAGCCCAGGCAGTCTCTTGATGTTGTTAAGGTGCCATCCAGTCAAGTCCGACTCATCACGGCCTGACATACAGCAGAAGGAAGCATTCCCCGACACTGAGCCATGACTGGCACTATGTCAGTGCTTCTCTGCTATTTATAGAGTTCTCCATGGCTGATTGTTGTGGGAGTGGGCTGCCAGGTCCTTCTCCCAAGCCTATAGCACCTGGTGTTCCCAGGCAGTCTCCTGTCCAAGGACTAACCAGGCCGGACCCTGCTTAGCTTCCAAGATTTCATGGGACGGGACCCCAGGGTGGTACAGCTGTAGACTAGTGACTGTGTTTTGTTATGGGAGCATGAAGAAGTGATGGGGCAATGTTTAACGTGCCAGATGGACCCCATGCCACATTCTAGACACACTTCCTTTCTTTGGAGGACCAAGATCTGGAAATGTTCTGATGATACTATAGACGTTTTCATCCCTTTTTTGTAGCCATGCCTGCAAACAAGAGGTTGTAACTCTGAGTGCACAGCCTCAGAGCTTGAATAAAAGGAAAATAATTACTGAGAGAGGGGAACATTTTACCTTGTTGTTGTCGTTAGGTGCCGTCGAGTCATGTCCAACTCATAGTGACTCTTACAGGGTTCTCAGTGGCTGATTGTTTCGGGATTGCCTCAGGAGGGGATTGCCACGTCCTTCTCCCGTTTTTGTGGTGCTGGGAATCGAATTCGGGACCTCAGAGACTGCAGAGCGGTGCTCTACCAACTGAACTAAATCCCAGCCTGCATTTTACCTTAGGGATCTATAAATGTCTTGGGCATCTAATTCATATTGAGTTGTGTATTTACAGAGAAACTAAAGTATGCTAAGGTCATAGGCCATCTATCTATCTATCACCTATCTATCATCCATCTATCATCTATCTATCTATCATCCATCTATCATCTATCTATCATCTATCTATCATCTATCTACCATCTATCTATCTATCTATCTATCTATCTATCTATCTCTATCTTTTTTTTTTCTTTACTAAGGGTTGAACCCAGAACCTTGTGCATGCTAAGCAAGAGCTCTACCACTGAACTGCCTTCCCACCCACTTTGAAAATATTTTATTTTGACATAGGGTCTCACTAAGTTGTGCAGACTGCCTCTAGACTTGAATTTGCCACCCTCCTGCCTCAGCCTCCCAAGTTGATGGGATTACAGGCATAGAGCATGGCACGTGGCTCATAATCTTAAGCCAAATATGACCTCTCTGGGGAATGAGACTCATGAATTTTTTTCAACTTGTTAGACATATTCTGGTTGACCATACATTTTTGTATTGGCATAACTGGGGTAACAGCGAAATTAAGGCCTGCTTTAGATGCAGAACTTCTTTAATAATCTTAACATATAGCCAGGTGTGTTTGTGGCTTGTTTTGATTCTTAAAGATTTGACACAGACTGTGAAGGTCCATACAAATAAGTTTTACTATTTATTGTGTATTTTACAGAGCTCATTGCATCAACTGGTCCATGCAAAGGAAGTATGTTAATGAAGCCTCACTTTAGCAAAATGTTTATGTTGGACAGAACTGAGTATCTCAAATGTTCTTTTAATTTAGTTGAATTAAAGACTGTGAACCTTTGTAAGGATATGGAATTTATAACATAAAATTATTTTGACATTATGCCAAATTCCACATGTTCTTATTAAGAAATTTTACGCCACAAATCAATGCGTTCTGGTTTTTGGTTGCAGGCTTATTAACTATTTAGAAATTGCTAGTTGATAAATGATTTTTTAATTTAGATTTGAATCTGTGTCTCCCAGTTCATAGCTGAGAAAAGCCTCTGAGTTTACTAAGAGTGAGTTGAAGTTTCTTAATTATAATAGGATTATGTAAGTGGATTACTATATCTCTCCTTTCAGTTCTTACAATTTTGCCTTATGTATTTTGATGTTCTCTTGTTAGGTGCATACACATTAAGGATTGCTTTGCCATATTGGAGAATTAACACCTTTATCATTATGTAATGGCATGCTACTCCTCAAAAACTTCCTGGTTCTGATGTCTGCTTTTCTAAAATTAATATAGCTGGTTTTACTTTTTATTAGTGTTAACATAATATATCTTTCTCTGTCCCTTTAATTTTAATGAGTCTTTGTTTGTAGTGAGTTTCTGGCAGACAACGTATAGTTGGGACTCTTAAAAAAAAAACTCTGAAAATGTTTGTCTTATACTTAGCATAGTTAGTCCATGTACATTTAAAGTGATTACTGATGTGGCTGAGTACTATCCACCATGTTTATAACTATGTGCTGTTAGTTGGATTTGCTCTTTGTTTCCTGTCCTCCTCTCTGTCTCGTCTGGTTTTAACTGAGCATTTCACTTCTGTGTTAGCATATCATTTATACTTCTTATGAAAAATAACAGTTGCTGCTCCAAAATTCACACTTTACATTTTTAGCAAAGAAAAATCTACTTGTCAATAATAAGACACTGCTTTAATCACAGTGCAGGGACCTGAACAGAGCATTTCCAGTTCTTTTATCTTGACTCATTGGACATTGCTGTCCTCAAATTCACATACCTATATGTTATAAGCTGGGATTTAGTTCAGTTGGTAGAGTGCTGCTCTGTAGTCTTGAAGGTCTTGAGTTCAATCCCCAGCACTGTAAATCTGGGAGAAGGACATGGCAATCCACTTCCGAGGCAACCCCGAAACAGTCAGCCATTGAAAACCCTATGAGGGGCACTATGAGTCGCACACTACTCGATGGCACCTAACAACAACAACAACATGTTATTGTTGCGATTGCTATTTTAAATAGTTAAATTAAGAAAAAAGAAAAATATTATTTCTTCTTTATTTTCTCTCTCTACCACTCCTTTCTTTATGTAGACATGAGTGTCTTTTTTTTTTCTGCCTTCTTTTAATGTTTCTTGAAGGGCAGATTTGCCCGTGACAAATTCGCTTAGCTTTTTTGTTTGCATGAGAAAGTATTTACATTTTTTTCGCTTTGGAAGAATACCTTATTGGATATTGAATTGTAGGTGGGTATTTTATTCTTCCTTTCAACATTGCAAATATCTTACGCTCCTGTCTCCTTGCTCATATGGTTTCTGATGAAAAATGCACCGTAATTCTCCATAATTCTCCATAATTCACCTGTTACTCCATCCCCTGCACTTTTCCAGAATTGACTGTTTTGAGTTTTCTGCAGTTGGAATGCCTGCAGCTGCACTGTGGCATCCAATCCTATCAGATCTCGGAAGCTAAGCAGGGTCGGGCCTGGTTAGTCCTTGGATGGGAGACCGCCTAGGAACACCAGTTGCTGTAGGCTTGGGAGAAGGACCTGGCAACCCCCTCCCAAAAATCAATCTGCCATTGAAAACCCTATGAACAGCAGAGAAGCACTGACAATAGAGTTTCCCCTGTTGTACAGAGGGTCGCTATGAGTCGGATACCGACTCAACGGCACCTAACAACAACAGTTGGAATAGTATGCCTAGACGGTGTTTTTAATTTTATATTTGTCTGTTTATTCATTATAATTTTCTGTTCTCTAGCCTTCCCATTTTGTAGTTTGTGTCTGCCCTTCATTTTGGAAAATTCTTAGCCCTTACTTTACTGCTTCAAATATTCATTCTGCTCCTTTCTCTTCCTTTTTTTTTTTTTTTTTTTTTTTTTTTTTTTTTTTTTTTTTTTTTTTTTTTTTTTTTTTTTTTTTTTTTTTTTTGGATATTTTCCTTGAGCATCTGTGGCACCTTTTGTAATTGGCCTATGGTTCTTGGATGTTCTGGGCCTTTTAAAAATTCTTCCCATTTGTCTGGGACATTGGAGTTGCTCTATTTTTAAGTTCACCAATTCTTTCCTTGGCTGTAACCCACCTCCCGAGGAGCCCACAAAGACACCCTTGATTTCTGTCACAGTCTTTTAACAAACTTTACATCCTTTCTGTTTAATTCTCTCTTCCTGTTCCCAGCTCTGTCCTTACATTGCCAACCTATTACTATATGTCATCTACTTTTCCCATCAGAACCCAGAATGCATTAATCACACTTATTCTAAATTTCTTGTCTGATGATTCCGGTGTCTATGGCATATGTAAATATGGTTCTAGTGATTACTTTGCTGTTTTAGATTGTTTTTGTTTGTTTACTTTTTCCCTTCTGGTATGCCTTATAAGTTGAAAAATATTATTGATCTTGTTGTTGTTGTTGTTGTTGTTAGGTGCCATCAAGTCAGTATCCAACTCATAGTGACCCTGCGTACAACAGGCAAAACACTATTATCAGTGCTTCTCTGCTATTCATAAGGTTTTCAATGGCAGAGTGAGTTTTGGGAGTGGGTTGCTGGGTCCTTCTCCCAAGCCTACAGTGCCTGGTGTTCCCAGGCGGTCTCCCATCCAAGGACTAACCAGGCCAGACCCTGCTTAGCTTCTGAGATCTGACAGGACCGATGCCACAGGGCTATGGCTGCAGGCTCAGTATTGATCTTAGTTGACAAGTAATAATTGTTTATATTTATGGGGTACATTGGTCGTTTTGATCTGTGTATGCGGAATGATTCAGTCTAGTGAATCATCATATCCACCACCTCATCAAATTCCTGTTTTTTTTTTCTGGTGAGATAATTAAGAATCACTTCAAGCACCTTGTGGGGTTCCTGGAGGTAAATGGCAGGGGTCCCTGTGGTCATCACCCCCAGAAGCTCCTTGCTATCATCCTGGTTTACACTCAGCCCCCAGTTTTCCTGCTTGTTGCTAACGCCCCAGCTCCTGCTCCTGGTGACCCCTTCGGTTAACCCATCTCTTCAGAGTTCAGGGCAGGGATTTGCCCCCAGTTGCAATTGCAGGCTGGGTCCAGTCAGTGACTGATTTTCAGTTTGTCTAGCTCCTTCTGTTTTAGGAAGGCCATGACGATTTCCAGGTGCCTTCCAGGTTGCAGTCTTCATATGCGTTTCGGCTAAAGCTGACGCTTGAGAGTTAGGGGTTTCCAAAGGCAGGTGAGGAAATCCCAAGGTGCAGATGACACAGTTAGTTAAAGAGCTGGCATACTCTCCCCTCATTCTTGAAGTCAATAAAGTGCCCGGCAGGTGGGCTCTGCCTTCAAGGACCAAATAAGTTCTCACCGTGTATCTAAGCGAGAGCTAAGAAGAGTGGGTAGCATTCAGCGAGCACTTAGTAGAAGGTAGTTTTAGTTGATGAGTTCAATTATTAATGCATTAATTAATTCAACCCTTAAAATAACCCAGCGTGACAGGCCCTGTTGTCTCTTTGTGTCCCTGGAGAATTGTTTCCAGGAACTCCCAGGCTACCACAATCTGCGAGTGCCCATGTCCCTCATAAACCTCAGGTCATCTCTCTTTGAGTCATAACACCCGATACCATGCAAAGGTTCTGGAAGTGGTTGGACACTGTTGTCGAGGAAACTGGTGTAAAAAGAGTCGCCACGTCTCCAGGACACATGTGGTTTTCTTCCAGATATTTTTAATCTGCAGTTGGTTGAGTCCATGGATGAGGAACCCAGGGATATGAAGACCAACGGTGTGGTTACCCTCTTCATTTTCCAGGGAGGGCACTGGAGTCCAGGTGTGGAAGTCCCTTTCTCAAAGGTACATGACTCTTGAGGGTGCAGTCTCTATACTGAAACAGACCTCAGACATCAAATCCTTAAACCCTGTACTTCTTTCCTCTCCAATTATTCTGTGGACAAAACATGCCAATACTAACACAGTTGTTAGGTGCTGTCGAGTCAGGTCCAACTCATAGTGACCCGATGTACAACAGAATGAAACACTCTCTGGCTCTGTGCCATGCCTGGCACTATGTCAGTGCTTCTCTGTTATTCATAGGGTTTTCAATGGCTGGTTTTTTTGGGATTTTTTCAGGAGTGGGCTGCCGGGTCCTTCTCCCATTTTTGCCGTGCTGGGGACAGAACTCAGAGAGCACAGAGCAGTATCCTACCAGCTGAGCTAAACCCCAGGCCAATACTAACACACACAAACACAGACAGGAACAATGGAAGGAAAATCCTCTCTGAGGAGGCGACGCCTATCATGGGAAGCCAGGGAGGAGCTGACACTTTGGTTGCTGAAGTTAGGAGTAAGCAGGCAGATAGGGTGCCAGAGGTGGTGGGGGAGAAAAGCTACGGCAGTCCCAGGGCCCTGCACTCAGTGCACAGGCAGGCGGAGGGGAAGCCCAGGGGGCATTAGGTGGGCACTGGGGAGACTTTGTCTGCAGGGAAGATTGAGAGCTTTTGAATGCAGAGACGTCAGAGTGCAGAGGTGGGAGAATTCCTGGAGCACTGGAGAGGGAGGTGCCCTTGCCCGTTTACGCTGCTTTAACAAAACGCTTTCTGGATGGAGTCATTTAGAAACACCAGGAGATTACTGCTCTCAGTCTGGGGACTCAGAAGCCCTAGATCAAGGCACTGACAGGGTCTGTATCTTGCGAGAGCTTTCTCTCTGCTTTAAAGATGGATCTTTGTGCTCCAGCCTCTCTTAGAAAAGCACATTCCTGAAAGCTTGGCTGCCGTGGCTGAGGCGCCTCTCGAAGGCTCCCTCTCTTTTATTTTTAATTTTATTTACGAATGTTAGTGGGGCACAGAGGAATAAGCCATTTGCTGCATCCATTATGCAAGTGTTAAAATCAGTTTTTGTTCACCCATTCATCACCTTATATATTTCACAGAACAGTATGAACTAAAGAAGAAAAGGAAAAAGTAGGAATTTTAATTAATGGGTAATGAGAACCGTATGCAAACATGGGTTATAGTCTTGTTGATATTTTTCTTTCCCACTTTTTTTATATATCCATATAGTTGTATCTTGTGTTTTGAGATTTTCCTCTCCCACTTTACCTCTCTACATTGCTACCCTCTCTGTCCACCCTTCCCCAACCTCCCCTCCCACCCGCCGATGCCCTTCCCACTCCTATTGGTATGTTTCATTCTTTGATAAGTGTGATTGTTCATTTTTATATATCTATATATGTCAGAATTTGTTCCCTTTAAGTTATATTTAGCTCCCACCTATGAGCAAGGACATAGGGCATTTCTCTTTTTTTGTGTCTGGGTTAAGGCACTCCACATGATGTTCTCCAGTTTTATCCATTTTGCTGCAAATGACAAATTTTATTCTTCTTTCCTGCTGAGTAATATTCCATTGTGTATATATACCACAGTTTTTCAATCCACTCCTCTGTTGATGGACATCTTGGTTGATTCTATACTCTTGCAATTGTGAAAAGTGCTCGGTTAAATATGGTATTATGACTTATCTTCCTTTGAGTGTATTCCCAAGAGCGGCATCACTGGGTCATAGGGTAGTTCTAGTCTTAGTTTTCTGAGATACCTCCATATTGGTTTCCAGGGTGGCTGACCTAATTTACAGTCCCACTGGCAGTATGAAAAGGTTCCTTTTTCTCTGGCTCCACCTCTTGGCAGGAGGGATCAGAGCCAGGCACCCCAGTTGCAGGTGTTAAATGGCTGTTATCACAGCAGTGGGAAGGGAGAGTCGGTGCGAGAACTGATGGGGAGCCGTGAGCCCTCGGATGTGCATCTCAGGAAAAGGTGTTGAGGTGATGCCAGTGTTTGAGGTCTGCGTGACCGTGTGTGTGAATGTGTGTGTGTGTGTGTGTGAGTGTGTGTGTGTGTGTGTGTGTGTGTACAAGATGTGAACAGCAGCCATGAGATCGTGTAACCAAAAACTGATCACACTGCCACGAATCCCTTCAAGATGCACCCGGCTTTGGACGCGCTTCCCCAGGGCTTTTGCCACTCTCTGAAACAGTCGTGGGCGTCCTCTTCAGGGTGTCTTTAGCTCCATCTTCCAGTCGTGATGCTTGTCCTTGTCACACATCACTTCTGGTATGGCGATTTTGTCAAATAAAAACCTCACGGTGTGTCCTCATCCACCTATTCACTGGATTTGGTTCCCTGCAACTTCTGGCTCTTGTCAAACTCAGCAGAGACATTAAACATTTTGAATTGATCCAGGGCATTGAAGCTGGCACAGCAGTGCAATTAAGATGCTCACAGAAGAGGGCGTCCAGAGTGCCAAGCAATGGGGCAAGTGGGCTCCAATCTGGGGAAGGACTTTCACGGGATTAATGGCAATGCGTGTTTCACTGTAAAAAATTTTGAAATCTGAATATTCACTGCCTGTAGCCATGTGGCATCTGATCCTGTCAGATCTCAGAAGCTAAGCAGGGTCTGGCCTGGTTAGTCCTTGGATGGGAGACCACCTGGGAACACCAGGTGCTGTAGACTTGGGACACGGACCCAGCAAGCCACTCCCAAAAATCAATCCACCATTGAAAACCCTATGAATAGCAGAGAAACACTGACTATAGTGTTTCATTATGAGCCAGACACAGACTCAAGGGCACCTAACAACAACAGTAGCTTGTTAGCATTTAGTTACTATGTGGAACCTGGAGTATATCATGAGTCTATTGGTACTTTGTCTCTTTACAATCCATTGATATATCTTGTAGTTGAATATACCTTTTATACATGCATGGTTTTTTTAGCATTGCATTGGTCCTTCGGGAAAATACTGGTTTATATTTATGTAGATCTTCCAAATGTTGACACAATATCATAAAAACCACATCTGTTGATATCCCCCCCAGTCTTGTTAGGAAAGTGTCTGTTGTTGTTAGGTGCCATCCAGTCGTGTCCAACTCCTAGCGACCCTCATAGGGTTTTCAATGCCTGATTGTTTTAGGATTACCTCGGGAGTGGGTTGCCACATCCTTCTCCCATTTTTGCTGTGCTGGGAATCGAACCTGGGTCCTCAGAGACTGCAGAGCGGCGCTCTACCAACTGAGCTAAATCCCAGCCCTTTCCAGCTCTAGGAAATATTATTCCCATGTGAATCCTGTGTGTAGGCAAGATGGGAAAGGGAGTCTGCAAAGAAGGGCTGGCATCTGGTAGCAGAGCAACCAGTGAGTCGGAGATGGGAGGTGGCCAGCCCTCACCCAGGAGGTCTGATGGAAGAATGCTCTCCTGCCATCCCTGCCAGGTGCCACTGAGAGCCAGAAAGGAAACGTGTGGGAGCCGGGGACGTGTGGTGATGAAGACACAGATGATGAATGCGCGCACAGTGCAGAGAGAAAGCACCGCCTCCTGAGGGATTTGTCCACGTCCAAGCGCATACACTGCTGCAGAACGTGATTGTGGCAGAACGGGGAAATTAAAAACAAATTTGGGAATTCTGATACAATCCAGGAACTGCCTCTCTCAACATGACACAGTTGTCTGTGTTTAACTGATCTTAATTGAGAGAAACAAAATGCGTACTGGAGAATAAATAAGTGAACCAGGGTGGCATTTGGGATTCAGTTCCAAGTAGTCCCGCTAGGGGTGGAAAGCTAGTAAGGATGTAAATAAGCGAGGCTGATCAGGAATTGATCATTGCTAACACAGGGAATGGGTACCTGGGGAACCCCTTATTTGTTTAGGATCAGGAGGAGTGGAACCCAGGACCTTGCACGTGGTAGACAAGCTCTCCACCACTGGGCTGCATCCTGGCCCCTTTTTATTGCTTTTTTATTTTGAGAAAAAGTCTCACTAGGCTGGATGGGTTCCCTCTGGCCTCCAACTCAGGATCCTCCTGCTCCAGCCTCCTGAGTAGCTAAGATTACGGTGTGAGTGACAGTACTGGGCCCTGGGAGTTTCATTGTGCCATTCTCTTTGCTTTGGTAGATGATTGAAAATTTCCGTAATAAAGAGAGTTTTTTAAAAGAATAACTCATGGATGTGGTAGCACACACCTGTGATCTCATCACTTGGGAAATTAAGGTCAGAGGATCCCAAGATCAAGGCCACCCGGGGCAACACAGCAAGGCCCTGTCTCCAGGAATCGAAATACCTTAATTAATTAATTAACTAATTAATCTCACACATATCAAGAGCCCACCTTGGGCAGGGGGGCTGGGGTTTAGCTCCGTTGGTGGAGCGCTGCTCTGTGTGCTCTGAGGCCCTGGGTTCAATCCTCAGCACCATAAAAATGGTAGAAGAACCTGGTAGCCCACTCCAGAAACAATCAGCCGTTGAAAACCCTATGAATAGCAGAGAAGCACTGACAATAGGGCTAGACATGGCATAGTGTTGGGGAGTGTTTCGTTCTGTTGTACTTCGGGTCACTATGAGTCAGACCCTACTCAATGGCACCTAACAACAACAACAAACCTCGGGCAAAGTTCAAAGTCAGTGCTTTCTGTTTACTTTTCCTGAAGGTCTGGGTGCTGTGTGCTCTGGGAGCTGTTGGTTGGAGCGCCTTGAACGCCAGTTCTGTGCAACAGCAGTGCAGGCGCCGAAGCTGGCTCATGGTGGGAAAGTCGGAGCAGGCAGCCCAGCACTGAGCTTCCCTTGGGTGGAGGGCGATGGGCGTGGCGGTGGGATGAGGCTGGATTGCGCAGGGGAGGCAGCTCCATTCAGAAGCTGCAGCGACCCCTGCTGGCGGCTGGCGGCACTGCAGGCTCCCTTTATGGACCCTGAGGTTTGGGGGTGCGGCCACAGAGGCGCGCCCTGCAGAGAAAGGCTTGGGGTGTCCTCTCTGCTCCTCCCACCTAGGGCTTCAGGCCTGCCTCACTTCACAAGGGGGATCCAGCCCATGAAGAGCAGAGCTGCCGGAGGTCAGCTGTGCTTGGGGTGCCTACTCCCCCCAGGACACCGACCCCTGCCTTCCTCCGCCTTCAGCTCAGTGTAGTCAGAACCTACTGTGCCTCAAATGCTAGGTCCTTAAAAATAAAATGCATGCTTCCTGCTGCTAATTGTTACACCTTCTTCTTGGAGGTGCCCCCCCACTGCATTCTATTTTAATCCGATTTCAGTATTTCTCACAATGGCCCATACCTGCAAGTTCATTTAATGAGAAGAGAGACATTTATGCAGTTCTTTATTTTTGCAAGTCATCAAATTAAACATAAAACAAAGCTTGGGTAAACAATACCATTATACATCAGCCAAGATCTTATAAATTCTGATTCAAAGCTGAGGAGAGACACATTTGTAATGTAGCCTCATCATTATAAACATAATAAATACAAAGGAAAGAATCTTTATGGCTTGGATGCACTAAATATACAATTTACCCCCGGATGTTTTTTTGTGAACCTTTCTATGGGTACGAACAGCCACATCACACGCTGTATTTTTTTTTTCATGTTTTGTGGGTATCTTCTATTTTCATCTTAAACCACATCCAAATCCTTCTTTTCTGTAAGACAGATTCAAGACAGAAGCTTATGTAAGGCAGAGAAATCATGCCAGGATCATCTGAGCATCTTTTTAAAACCTTGAGATTCTCTGGTTTACTTCTGATGCACATATTTTCTTCAATATAATGGAAAAGAAATTTTACTCCTTCATTTTTTATTTACTTCCTTCTTCTTCCTCTTATTCCTCCTCCTCCTCTCCCTCCTCTTCCTCTTCCTCCTCCCCTTCCCCTCCTCCTCCTCCTCCTCTTCTTCTTCTTCCTCTTCCTCTTCTTCCTCTTCTTCCTTCTCCTCCTCCTCCTCTTCTTCTTCCTCTTCCTCTTCCTCTTCTTCTTCCTCTTCTTCCTTCACCTCCTCCTCCTCTTCTTCTTCCTCTTCCTCTTCCTCTTCTTCTTCCTCTTCTTCCTTCACCTCCTCCTCCTCTTCTTCTTCTTCTTCCTCTTCCTCTTCTTCTTCCTCTTCTTCCTTCACCTCCTCCTCCTCTTCCTCTTCCTCTTCCTCTTCTCCTCCTCCTTCTACCTCCTCCTTCTTCTTCGCCTCCTCCTCCTCCTCTTCCTCCTTCTCATTCATCTACTTCATGCCTCAACTTAACGTGTAATTTGGGAACATTAACTATACCCTGGGCCTTGTGCTAAGGTCAGGGGACAGAGTGAACCTGCAGCCCTGCCCTTAGCAGCTGGGAATGGAGCACTTTCCGGAAGAGCGCACTGATTCAGCAGTGCTATCCAAGGGGAAGTAAACGCCATAGGCCCCCCAGGCACTACCCACAGGGAGGAGAAGACGCCGTGTTACAGCCGAGGCAGCCATGGCCAGGACAGCAAAGCTCTTCAAGGGCTGGGGCAGAGGCAGCCTCCACAGACAGACGGGGAGCCCTGACGTGTGGCCCAGGGGAGCCTGCAGAGGTGGCTTCTGAGAGTGGACAGCAGGGCCAGCCTGACCCCGGCTTACGCCAGAGAGCCTCAGGGCCAAAAGATCCAGTGCTCCTTCCTCTGAGTGTTTACTGCTAGGGACCCTGGGGCCGGGCATTGGTAAAGCCGCGATGTGTCCAGGCGGGTCGGCCTGCCCCCATGGGGTTTGTTCCGGACTGGCAGTCATGGAGAAGCATTGGAAACGTGGGATACCGCTGTTGTTGTTAGGTGTTGTCGAGTCAGGTCTGACTCATAGAGACCCTGTGTAGAACAGAGCAAAACACTCTCCACCACTGTGCCATGCCCACACCCTTTTTATATTTGAGCCCATTGTTGCAGCCACTGTGTTTCTTCTCATTTTGAGTCATGTCACGTCAGTACCTGAAGGTCCCAGGGGCTTCACTCCATTCCTGTCATTAAGGTTGACTCCACTTTGAGAAGGAAACTCTTCCCCAATCATCTCTTGGATGCCTTCCAGCCTGAAAAGCTCATTTTCTAGCACTATATCTGACAGTGCTTCTCTGCTATTCATGGGGTTTTCAATGGTTGTTTTAGGAGTGGGCTGCTGCGTCCTTCTCCCTCATCTGCCTTAGTCTGGAAGCTCAGCTGAAACCTGCCCACCATAGGTGGCCCTGCTGGTATCTGAGATACCAGTGGCACAGCTTTCAGCATCACAGCAACACGCAAGCCCCCACCGCAGGACAAGCTGACAGACACGTGGAGGGGGGTAGTACTAGCAGGCAGGTGTTACCAGCCATTGGTGCTTTCTGTGAGGACACTGTGACAGCTGAGATCTCGTGGGGAGTGACGCAAGAGTGGGGCAGTAAAGGAACCAAAATGCCAGCATCTAAGACAGGGCAAGAGCAGCCGGTGCGGTGGTGCGGGCCTTGTGGTCCCAGCGACTTGCGAGGCTGAGGCAGGAGGATCGCGTAACTTAGGGAGACCTGAGTCACAACAAAATAAAAGATGAGCTGGGGGTGCAGCTCAGTGGGGGAACATTGAAAAGCATGCAGGAGGCCATGGGTTCAACCCCCAGTAAGAAATGAATAAATATGGAAAGAAAAAGAAAGAAAGAAAGAGAGAGAGAGAGAGAGAGGGAGGGAGGAAGGAAGAGAAAAAGAGAGAAAGAAAGAAAGAAAGAGGGAGGAAGGAAGGAAGGAACAATGAACAAAAGAAGGGTGGGCAAAAAGGAAGCCCGGGAATGGAGGCCGAGCTGCAGGGAGCGCTCCAGGACCAGGCGCGCACACGGGAGCTCAGTGATAGAGGAGGAAGCCGCCATCTGGCCCCTGGGACTCCGCCCTGCCTCTGGGGGGCCTGAGGCCTTGAGCTGGCTTTGGCAGAGGTCTTGAGCCCCTTGAGCCAGTGAGTTCCTTCCTTCCTTCACCAGGGTCCCGGGCCCGCTGCGTGCCACATGCCCCGGCCCACTCAACCCTCAGGTCTTGGAAGACAAAGCCAGTCTTTACAATCTGCCTTTAATGGGATCCAGCAGCAGATGTGTAGCAAACGGTGTACTTTGGGGAAACTAAGGTACTATGTATTAGAGCAGGCCGCTCACCATGTCAGCCAAGGCCTCAGGCCTGGGAAGCGCTGGGGTCAGGTCCAGGCATGCACTCCACGTGGTCAGATGTCCAGGGTTCTGGTTGAAATCCTATGTGTAGCTCACAGAGCTTTAAACTGAGCCCTAACCCCAAACCGGAACCCCTTCCAGGTCAAGCATTTTGTGAATATCACTTTATAAAAATAAAACTTATGCCCTTTATAAGTCACAAAACTAGGAGAAAACATTCCCAGACGATGTCCTTTCATGGATATGCATCCAAACTATAGAAACGAATTAATAAATCGAAATACACCTTATTAAAAACAATAACAAAAGAGAAGCTTTGAACTTGTGCCTTTCCCAAAGAAAACCTGCTTTGAAAATAAGTACGTGAAAAGATGGTCAATATCGTTAATCATTGGAGAAATGCAAATAAGTGAGATACAACTATGTACCGATTAGAATAAATGCAATAAGATGTGCTGGTGATGAAATAAAATAATTATAATAATAATAATAAACTTTATCTGACCCCTGAAAAATTGGGCCCACTGTATCCACTGAAAAATTGGGCCCAAGTTCAGCTTTTACGATTTTTATTTGGTTTTGGTTTTGTATCATTAGCTCTTTTATTATATGTGAAAAGTGAAAAAAATGTTTAAAAATCTTTATTCATCTAGATAGGTAGACAAAGGATGAAAATTTTATACCAAACCAAACCCAAGCCCTCTACATTTTAACATATTGAACCCGCCCCTGCCCGTGAACCCCATTTTTCACTATGTGAAGCCCTAATTTCAGATCCTCAGTTTCCACCTCTTCATGTCCCCCTGGGTGGTCCTGAAGTCCCTTTCAGCTTTGACAGCCATGCAGACTGAATCAGACGTTGATCAGTGTTAAGAGGGGCTCTAAAGAGAAGATGTCAATGCAAAGGTTTCCAGGCAAGCATTACTGATCAGATGGTTGGCGAGGCACTGACCCTGCGCAGACAGTAGCCGGGCATGAACAGGTGGCAGGGTTTCCTTGCTTTGTCTGAGCTGCCACAATCGAATGATCTAAGCCTGCCAGTGTCCAGGTTGCTTGGAGGAGTTATTTCGGTCATTCCACCTGGGATCTGAGTGGCAGAGGCTGGGTCCACCTGCTGCGCTGGATCTAAAGTGCTTAGTTATGACGGTGGCCTGATTTTGCCCTGACAGCCTAGGAAATCCCTTCAGAAGGGGAACGGGTGCCTCCTGCTTTGCTCACGGCTCTTTAAACTCAATCGCGTGACCTTTCTCCCTTCAGATATAGTTCATGAATTTTAATTCTGTGGAAAATAACTTGTACTGTTGTTAGGTGCCGTCAAGTCAGTGTCCAATTCACAGCGACCCTGTGTACAACAGGCGAAACACTATTGTCAGTGCTTCTCGGCTATTCATAGGGTTCTCAATGGTTGATTCTTTTGGGGGGAGTGGGTGTGGGGTCCTTCCCCAGTGGAAAATAACTAGGAAAGGCAAAAGTAAGTGAGCACTCGGGCACACGACTCGCCTGCCCTATTTCATCCAGCAAATGTCTGGTTCCCCGTGCATTGAGATGCTAGCAGATGCTACCAGAAAGTTAAGAGTTGTTTCTCCAGAAGTGGCAAAAATGGGTGCAAATCCACGCCTACACTGTCCAAGTGGACTAACTTGTCATGTGGCCAGCACTGGACAGCACTGACACCCCCCTCTTTACCCGCCCCCCCCCCCAGCTGCCTGGTGCTCCTACTCAATCAGGAGGTCAAGATAATGTGAAAGACACTTGCATCAGCTTGAGTTTAAAGTGATCAGAGTGGCCTCATCATCTATTCCATTATGCGATCATCCACGTTAATCAGCTCTTATGGCCAGTACCCCAAGTTTCATTGTCTCAAATTCCTAATGGAATCAGAAGTAGAGGATAGTTTTCTTTTTGATAAAAGGCTAAGAACAATTAACAATTAACCAACAATTGACCATTTATAAAATATGTCAACGCTGTGATGCCTCTCTTTCTGAGACAATGAACTTTTTAGAGAATTTGGTGTTGTGTTTTACGAATACGTCAATGCTCCAGGTGTGAAATTAGTCACTGATCTCTTTTATCTTAGACGGTAAGATGCAAGTAATTTCCTGAGTAAATCCTGAGTGGTATCCTCCAAAGAGAAGGTTATTTTAGAAATAGGAATCAACTGTATTAGAAGGAAAATCTCGCCCCCGTACAGTATTATTTCTCTCTTCCTTTACAGTTTATTGCAATAGTGGTGGTGATGTTGTTGTTGTTAGGTGCCGTCAAGTCATGTCTGACTCATAGCGACCTGATGTACTACAGAACAAAACACTCCTCAACACTGTGCTGTGCTCAGAACTATGTCAGTGCTTCTCTGCTATTCATAGGGTTTTCAATGGCTGACAGCTAGTTTGTAATCCAAATAAAAATACAAGGGCACCATCCTAATTAAGGTTGAATGATTTTCCAAGGCTGTTAATGATTGGATGCCAGAGGCAAGCTATAAATGAACCTTATCTCAATGACTTATGACCCTCTTTTTAAATATCTAACAGCTCTGTGTGTTTGTAAGGGAATAGGGGAACAGAGGGATGCCCCATTTCTCTAAATCTCAGTTCCATGAAGCTAATTATAATAAATTTGTTACCATGCCTACATTAATATTTTGCTTAAATGTATTTTGTTGTTATTGTTAGGTGCCCTCAAGTTGTGTCTGACTCATAGGGACCTGATGTACAAGAGAACGAAATATTCCCTACCACTGTGCCATGCACTATTGTCAGGGCTTCTCTGCTATTCATACGGTTTTCAATGGCTGATTATTTAGGGAGTGGGCTGCGTGGTCCTTCTCCCTAAATGTATTTTAGAAGCAAGATAATGGTAAATATACCAAAGTATTATCTTGGTATTTTAAAGGAATAGAACATAGATGAGAAATGTGCAATTTAATAATATTTACCTGGTTGGTTAAGAGAAAAAGAATATTCTGGATCTCTGTCTTTTTAAGCAGCAGTAGGTAGTCGTGGTGAATAGCACCTCAGTGTGTGTTCTGCCATGGCTTCTAAGAATATATCATTTAGTTTTAATAGTTTTAATTGACTTAGAATACATCAGTTATATTTTATTGTTAATCAAGCCTAAAATGTTGCCCAAAATTATATTCAAATGTTAATGCAACTTCAGGCTTTTAGCTGTGAACACTTTATAGGAAAGAGAAAGAGCTGTTAGTCAGTGTTTGGTTTTTGTTTTCTTTAATTTTAAGAACAAGCAAGAACTAAAATAACAGCAGAATCCTAGGTAAGATTGAAGATGGTGTTTTCAGTGTGTTTAATTCTCTTTTATTATTATAACCTACTCTGACCAACAACCACACTTTATTCACAAGAATGAGTTTCTTACAACCCTAGTTCACTTCTTAAAATTTATTCCTTCTTGTTTTGTAGTTAAACTTATTTTAACTGATACATAGACTCTTAATAATTGTACATTTTCATGAGATGCCCTGCAATGTTTTGAGGTATGTACATATTGTGAAATGTTTAAATTAGGTTAAACATATCTATGTCTTCAATATCATTTCTTTTTTTATTTTTATTTTCCAGTACTGGGGGTTGAACCCAGGGCCTCGCACCTGCATGCTTTGCAAATGATGGACCACTGAGCTGCACCTCCAGCCCATTTTTACACAGACTGCCTCTGGTCTCCAACTTGTGGTCCTCCTGCCCCTGCCTCCTGAGCTGCTGGGATGACAGGTGTGGGCCACCATGCCTGGCTCTAACATCATTTCTTTATGGTAATAATATTAGAACTTGGAGCTCTCTGGCATACACAGAACATGGCACCATCTTCAGGCACTGCACAGGCCACCAGCACAGCAGGATTTCTTGCCCCTCTCTAACTGCATTTCAGCCCCCCAATCCACCTGGCCCCTCCATCCTCGCTACTCTCCCAGCCTCCAGCAACCACCGCTCTGCATTCAGCTTCTATGGGATCCGCTTTTAAGATAGAGTCTATGCCTTAAATTTGAGTCCACCACTAAATCGAAGGCACTTCCATCCCTGAGCCTGCCTCAGTGGCCCAGCTCCAAAGCTGCCTCCTCTTGGCCTCCTTCTCTCTTGGTGCCTGATTCCTCCCCTCTGTGGCCGCCTCAGCACTCATGGGCCTCCACTCGCCCAGGGGCCAGACCACTGGGTCCTGATGGTCATCACCGTAGCTGCCAGCTCTCATGGACGTTATCCCCAATGTGATCTTGCTCCTTCTCAGGTACAGGGTGTGGCCATGGCTTCTTCTGTGGCCTCCAGCCTGTGTCCCAGTTGGGTTCAAATTTCTGCATCAAAAAGTGGTAACAGTTACCCTTGCCTGCCTTCCTAGGTGGACTGGGGTTTGGCTCACTTGGTAGAGCAGCACTCTGTGCTCTGTAAGGCGCAGGGTTTGATTCCCAGCACCACAAAAATGGGAGAAGGACTTGGCAATCCACTTCCAAAGCAATCCCGAAACAATCAGCCATTGAAAACACTATGAGGGTCGCTATGAGTTGGACACAACTCAGCGGCACCTAACAACAAAAACCACCTTGCTACTTTATAGTATCATAGAAGTGCAACAGCACAGATGTCAGGCCAAGTGCAGTAAGAGAAGGGAGATCTGTACCAGAAGGTCCCAGGCTGGGATTCAGGATGCTTGAGTCCAGTGAGTTTCTGGTTTTTTTGGGGGGAGGTCTCTCTGTGTAGCCCAGGGTGCACATGTGCACATGTCAGGCAAATACCACTGTGCTACATCCCCAGCCCCCAATTCTTGATTTAAAAAAAAATTGTTTCCTCTTTCTGAGTGCTTCTCCCTACTAAATATGGAACTTGAAAGAAATGCTGCAAAAGTATACATTAAGAAGTATTTCAGAACCTTTAAATTGATTCATAAGTGTAAAACATGTTAAATATTTTAATCACTTCATTAATAAATGAGGAACTCAAAAAGATGTCCATACCTCTTAAAGGTATATTTGAGAAACCAGGCATGCATAGAAAATTTTATAAAGAAATGTTTGATCCAGGAGAGTGGGTGCCCACCTGTAACCCCCACGACTTGGCAGTTAAGAGGCAGGAGGATCGTTGAGTTTGAAGCCAGAGACAACCTGTGTAACTCAGTGAGATCCTGACTCAAAATAAAAACTAGAAAATGGGCCGGGGGTGCAGCTGAGTGGTTGGGAACTTGCAACATATGTTCAAGGCTCAGGTTTCAACCCCCAAGTACAGGGGAAAAAATATTGGAGAAAAGATTGCTGTGTTAGAGACAAACTAGTAAACTCCTGCAGGAAAGTAAGTTATGAACTTGGGGTTATCTTTTTTTGTGCCAGACAGAAATTACTTGCATCTCAACTGGACAATAAGTGTCCACGTTAACCAGTCACCTCACTGTGGCTGCTGGGAAACTGAATCAATAGTCTTAACTACATCCATTAGAAGGGTTCTTCCCACTCTAAAATACTGTGAATCCATATGAATAATATTCAATGATATCAGTAGTAATCCAGCTACTAAACAAATGCATTAGAAACTAAGCTTTTCCACATGATGGTGTTTGCTTTTGTTAACTCTCAGGATTACCAGAAAATATTCTTAAGAATTTATGGGGGCTGGGATTTAGCCCAGTTGTTAGAGCGCTGCTCTGCAGTCTCTGAGGTCCCAAGTTCAATTCCCAGCATCGTAAAAATGGAAGAAAGATGTGGCAATCCACTCCCGAGGCAATACCGAAACAATTAGCCATTGAAAACCCTATGAGGGTCACTATGAGTTGGACACAACTCAATGGCACCTAACAACAACAACAGCAAGAACTTATGATTAAGACATGGATACTTTTATCTATAAACACTCAGATCATAATGAAAACATCAGGAAGAGAGAATTCTTATCACTGGCTTCCCCCCTTGGTCAGGTCCACTGATTCCTTTTGATTTTTCTGTAAAACACTATTATACACTAACGAGTCTTTGTCATATTAATATACGAACATCTATTATCTTCATAGTTATTTCCGCATCACAGAGGGTATGCCCAAGGCCTCTTGGATTCCTTATATTTCATAAATGCTGTTTTAATTATCCTCATGAAAGGGAGTTCAACCAATTTATTGTAGAATTCTCCACTAATCCAGAGATGCTCCTTGCCTCGGGGCTCCCAATAAACCCAGCATAAGTTGAAAACATTTCGAGTCAAAATGCATTGAATTCAGCCAGCCCAGCTGATGTCACTGCTTAGCAACTCGGTATGCTGTAGAACAGAGTTCCCCTCCTGATCATAGCTGCCTGGGAGGTACACCACCATGAGAGAGGACCTCACCGCACAGAGCTGGCCCAGAGAAAAGATCTGAATTCAAAGTATGGTTCCCACTTTGTGTGCATTGCTTTTGCACCATTAGAAAGCAGAAAAATCATAAGTATAACTGTTGTAGGTTGCATTTGGAAATTTAGGAATCCCATCTAACCCTCTTGTTTGTTTTTGTTACCTAATTTCAAACTTGTTCCTGTTACTCATAAATATTTGGCACTAGGTGCCCAGGTGGCAGCACTGTTTCCCAAGCTGGTGGTACTCTAGGAGGCAAGACCTAGCGGGTGGAATTAGTTCATGGGGTGCAACCCTTTGGAGGTCTCCCAGGGGCCCCGTTCCGGGCACTCTCTCTGCTTCCTGATGCCATGATGTGAGGTTCTTGCCATAGGCACGGAGCTCCGCGGTACTGCCTCGCCATGATGGGCTGAAATCCTGTCCACCGAGAGCCAAAATAAATCTTTCCTCCAGCAAGTTGTTTCTGCCAGGTACTTTGCCACAGTAATGCACAAGATGATGAACATAGCCTGCATGTTTTAATGCGATTAAAATGTTTTCCAGGTTTCTTTTTTTTTTTTCAAAATGTTTTAGGACAGTGTCTTGAGAAGATTGCCAACTCTCCACTGAATTACCTTTGCCTCCTCACACAAAATCAGTGGGCCATACCTGTGTGGGTTGTCTCTGGACACTGTCTTGTTTCGTTCACCTATGAGTTATCCCTGCATTCATTCTACGCTGTACTTATTGTTGTATCTACGTAGTAAGTTTTTAAATTAAGTAGTATCATCCCTCCAACTTTCTTCTTTTTCAAAATTGGTTTATCCATTCTGCTTACAAACATATAAATATTTGAATCAGCTTTTCTGTATCTATAAAAATCTTGGTATTTTGGCAGGAATCATATAATGCTTGTTGCCCTACAGGGTGCATTATATATAGTTAACTTATCACAGTGGATGATGTCACCAGTGTGAAATCTACTTTAAGAAGATGTAGAAACCTGACCAGCTCTTAGGTTCCTCCTACTTTTTTTTTTTCAGGACTTGGGGGTTGAACCCAGGGTCTCACTCATGGTAGAGAAAAGTTCTAAGCTGCATCCCTAGCCCCTTAAAGTTTTTATTATTTTTAATTTTAGACAGGGTTTCACTGAGTTGCACAGGCTGTATCTGGCCTCAAACTCACGATCCTCCTTCTTCAGCCTCCCAAGTCGTAGGAATTACAGGCATGTGCCACTGTGCCCAGCTCCTCCCTTGTTTTGATGGAGACCTCTTACACATGTCAACACTTCAACACTGTTTTAAATCCTTGTCTGATAAGCTCACCATGTGTGTCGTCTTGGTGCTGAGGTTTCCTGATGACCTTTTCCTTTCCCAATTGAGGTCTCCCTGTTTTTCTCGGTGGTTGTTCCGGTTTGCAGTTTGATGAATAATTTTAAATCATATCCTGGTATTTTGAGTTCAAAATTATGATACTCTCGTACTTATTTAACGATATTATTAAAATAACCATTCTGCTGGTTTCCAGGTGCACTTTCTGTTCCACTTTGTGGGCTTCCATTTGTAGATCGGTTTCATTTTCAAAGCCTCTCCGGCATTATTCTGCCTCCCTGCTTTGTCCTACCCAGAGGACATGTATAAACTGGGAGGGCTCCATGCTCTAGTTCACTCCTCAGAGCTTTTTCATATTAATTCTGGTCAGTTTTGCCCATGTATCATTTGGGTATGTGTCTGGGGCTGGAAATACAAATACAAACTATGACTTTTCTGGCTTCCTCTTTAGGTGGAGGGCTGGGGTTTAGCTCAGTTGGTAGAGCACTGCTCTGTGCTCTCTGAGGGTCTGGGTTCAATCCCCAGCACTGCAAAAATGGGAGAAGGACCTGGCAGCCCACTCCCCAAATAATCCTGAAACAATCAGCCTTCAAAAACCCTTTGAATAGAAGAGAAGCACTGGCATAGTCCTGGGCCTGTCACAGTGTTGGAAAGTGTTTCCTTCTGCTATATATTGGGTTGCTATGAGTTTGACCTGACTGTACAGTACCCACCAACAAAACTTTAGGTGGAGGAGGGGGGAAGCAGCCTTTGTGATTGCTTCACACCTGGTGGGTGACTGGCTGGTCTCTGCCCCATCTCCATAGACTTTTTTGGCAGGATGAGCCTCACTCTGCATTTTCAAGTTGCAGGCTGTCTGATTTTCCAGGCTGCATAGATAAGAAGTTGTTGTTGTTACGTGCCATCGAGTCGGTATCTGACTCATAGCAACCCTATGTACAACAGGTGAAACACTTGTCAGTGCTTCTCTGCTATTCATAGGGTTTTCCACAGCTGATTGATTTTTGGGAGTGGGTTGCTGGGTCCTTCTCCCAAGCCTACAGCACCTGGTGTTCCCAGGTGGTCTCCCATCCAAGGACTCACCAGACCCACCCTGCTTAGCTTCCGAGATCTGACGGGATCGGATGCCACAGGGCTGCAGCTGTGGACAGATAAGAGGTATCCATACAAAATCCCAGGGAACACACTCAGGGCCTCCCCAGTGCCTGCACCCCCAGCCAGGCTGCCTTCTTCTCCCCCCCTCAGTGCCTCTGCCGGTTCCTTTACAAGCACTGCCCAGAGTTTTGAGCTGGATCCGCAGGAGGAATGGGGTAGCCCTGTCTTACGCCATTCTGTCTGGACTTCCTAGTGGACACCATTCCTGTGATAAAAATACTAAAATGTGTTTTCTTTTCTATAGATGAACATTTAATAGTGAGCAGTTCCAGATTTTTTAGTATTATGAGGATGCTATTATGAATATTCTTGTTTAATTTTAGAACATGTATTTTCATTTCTCTTAGGTAAGCTCCTAAAATGAATGCTGGGTCACAGGAAATACAGATATAGATATATAGATACAGATTTAGATATAGATACAGATATAGATATAGATATAGATTCAGATACAGATATAGATATAGACAGTCTGCAGCCATAGCACTCTGGCATCCGATCCCACCTGATCTCAGAAGCTAAGCAGGGTCAGGCCTGGTTAGTACTTGGACAGGAGACCTCCTGGGAACACCAGGTACTGCAGGCTTGGGAGATGGACCCGGCAACCCACTCCCAAAAAAATAGTCCACCATTGAAAACCCTATGAATGGCAGAGAAGCATTGTCAACACAGCCGGGCATAGCATAGAAATGGAGGGTGTTTTGTTCTGTTGCACATCAGACCTGACTTGACAGCACCTAACAACAACATAGGTATAGATATAGATGATGTAGATTTGAATATGGATATAGATGTAGCTATAGATATAGATCAGATATAGATACAGATATAAAGATGCACATAGATCAGGATACCCGTGTGTGTGTGTGTGTGTGTGTGTGTGTGTGTGTGTGTGTGTGTGTGTCTCCTGCTGGAAAAGTATACTTGTGTTCACTCACTTTTGATACTAAGATGAGAACACTCAAAGCCTATTGGATAACAGGCTTCTTTTCCTTGAGCTTTCCTTGGGCTCTGGAAGGCTGAGAAGACTCGTGTCCAGTAGGGTCTCAGGAAAGCCTCAATGCCACCCCCACCACCCCTTGCCTTCTCCAGGAGGGAACCCCTCTTGGCGATGGCCGGGAGGAGTGACGTGAGGCTCAGGGGTGGTGCTGGTGCTCTGAGCTGGCCATTGGCTGGGGGTTCTCAGTCCAAGACACCTGTGGCAGGGCGAACAGCAGGCGGCACTCTGAGCACCGGGGGAGCGTGTGGCCCGCGGCCTCCATGAGCGCTCACCAGCCCGGTGTCACAGACGCCCAGAAAACCCACTGACACACACAGTAGAGATCCTAGATGAATCACTAATGCCAGAGAGACTTAAGAGGCGGCTCCTTCCCTAAAGCAGGGGGAGGTTCTGTAAAAAGAAGGAAGCAGGTGTCTGGAGAATTAAATATACGATTAGTAAACTTTCAGAAATTAAGATTGATTAAAGATCAGAATAGCAATTATGCAACACTGTGGTGCGATCTATGCCTGCAGCCGTAGCCCTGTGGCATCCGATCCCATCAGATCTCAGAAGCTAAACAGGGTGGGCCTGGTGAGTCCTTGGATGGGAGACCGCCTGGGAACACCAGGTGCTGTAGGCTTGGAAGAAGGACCTAGCAACCCACTCCCAAAAATCAGTCCACCATTGAAAACCCTATCAACAGCAGAGAAGCACTGACAATAGTGTTTCACCTGTTGTACACAGGGTTGTTATGAGTTGGATACTGACTCGATGGCACCTAACAACAACAACATGATGTGACCTGACAAATGGAGCTGAAGAAGTTTCACTGAATGCAGACAAGCAAACTAGCACTAGTGGAAGAGAGTTAAATGCAGGGAATAAAAAATGGAATGAGAGGAGAGAGAGAGAGACAGAGAGGGAGAGATAGACAGACAGACAGACACATAGAGAAACACTGAGCTCAGGTTCAGACTAAAACATTTACCCCACATATAGCCAACAAAGGTTGGGAATTCAGGAAAGACAAAGATCTACCATAAACCAGATTTTAAAAATAACATAATAGAAAGATAGTCAAAAGATG
>VMDO01020482.1:0-29675 GCA_007922755.1 Pedetes capensis | reverse complement strand
TGAGATCTGATGGGATCAGATGCCACAGGGCTACCGCTGCAGGCCAAAGACCAAATAGAGGTGATAAAATCTGCAACCAATTTAAACTGCAAGAGCTACAAAAGAATGTTTTTCAGGTTGAAAGAAAATGATCCCAGATGGAAGCATAGAACCATAGAAAGACCACAAGAAAGTGAATACTTGGCAAATGTAATAGGATTGATGCTTTAAAACAACAATAACAAGATCTTTAGGGATTTGAAGCATGTAGAAGAAAGAAACACATAGAGCTAAGCTGTTGTAACATTGTTGCTTATTCTGAAATCAGTTAAGATACTAAGTTAATATATACTCTAATAAATCCAGGGTGCTTATTTTAATCTCTAATGTAAGCACTAGGAGGATAACACAATGATGTATAAAAAGCTACTAGAGAAGGATGGAATAATAAGATGTATAATTTAGTTTTTAAAACAAGGAAAACAAAGCTATAAGAGCAAAGTATTAATGAATAAGAAAATAAGTAGAAGGATGGTAGACTTAATCCTAGCTCTGTGAATAATTGTAGCAAAATTAAGTAGGTGAATTAAAAACAAACATTGTCAGATGGGATTTAAAAAACAAACTTCATCTCTGTGGCTTACAAGAGGTATAGTTTAAATATCAGCACATACAGGAGTATATATAAATATAGAAAATTCTACAGAAATAAAAGGGTGGGAACATATATATGTTGTATGAATCTTAGCCAAGATCTGACCGGCTCTAACACCGTAAATTGTAGTAGATTTATCCACTAGCATATGACCCCATGAAGCACATAACCACACTAAGCTAAGTGCCACAGCGCTCCATATCTGGCACCTGTTTGGGGGTCAATATTGATGCCGAGATACCAGGTAAGGGTTGAGACAAGGAATTGATTAGAAGTAGATAAGGATATCGCAAATGAAAACAGGTCAACTAACCTGGCCATCACGTTATTAAGAATAATTGTATCTTAATCTTAAACATTTCCTGTTTCATTGTTTTCATGAAAACTTATAGAGCTGAAAGGAGAGTTAGACAAAACCTTATCAACGTGGAAATTTCTGTTAAAAGAAACTTTGACATAAGGCAATAAAAATAACAAAACAGTGTACTTAGTGTTGGTGGGAGAGGGAGCAACTGTAATGCACATACATTTCTTGTGAGAAAGTAAAATGAGACAATCGTTTGGGAAACAATTTGAAAATTTCTTAGAAAGCTCAACATTTATTTACCATTTGAAGAGGAATTCCACTCCTGGGTGTTTTCCCAAGAGAAATAAAAATATATAATTCACCACATATAATGGATGCCGTAAGGCGTTACAACCTCATCCCTGGAGGAGGCATGATGGAGAAAGGATTTGGAACGTACAAGATAGTTCTTCAACGTACTGATAGTCTCCTGGCAAATAGTGGTATAATAATGTGGGAGAACTTTGAAATAATTTCAGCCCAGGATCTCTGTTCTTTTATAAACTATCCGATTCCGTGTATACAGCGATGACGATGACGGTCTCACAATGAAGTGATAGCGGGGGAAGCCTTACCTCGCAATGAACTGAGGAAGCCAAAGCCACTCTGAGTACAGAGCCTTTGCTGTGCAGGGTCAGGCGCTCCCAAAGCGGGTTTGTGGCTGGGCTGGGGTTCAAGTGCATTGCTTCTTCCCCAACCCTGTTGCTTTTCAAATTCTATGTAGCAAAAATTTCCCAGCCATTTCCCTGTTTTGTCTCAAAGCACAATGTCTCACCTCTAAAAATGCCTGCAAGCCAGAGGTAGGAAAAGACTTTCTTTTCCTTTTTTTTTCCCCCCGGGTCCTGGGGATTGACCCAGGGCCTCGTGCCTGCATGCTGTGCAAGTGCTGGATCACTGAGCTGCACCCCAAGCCCTTTTTTTTTTTTTTTTACTTTTTGAGACAGTGTCTCGCTAAGTTGGCCTCTGGTCTCCAACTTGCAATCCTCCTGCCTTGTCTCCCAAGCCACTGGGATTACAGGCGTGCACCACTGTGCCCAGCTGGAAAAGACTTTGTTGGTGGCCCCAAGTGAGTACCTTAAGAAAGAAGGGCTTCCCATAAGCCTTCTCCTCTTAATACTGTGGGATTTGACAACCTGGCTTGGGAGGAGGCCCGGGGACCTGTACACCTTACCCTTTCTCACTGGGTTTTCACAGCTATTTAACTATTCCCACTGACCATGAGAGACCAAGGTAAGAAAAGGGGAAATGACTGATTTGCTCAGAAAAGCAGTGCAAACATTTGCACTTCCCCTGCAAGATGGCGGCAGCACTGAGACAGCTGTTCTGCCGTTAATGACACCCCAGGATCCACTCGAGAGCTGGAAATACCCATAGGATGGAAGAACCCTCTGGGAAAAGTGGGTTTTTCCCAGACGCCATGTGGAAAGGGGTATCTACACTTCCTGAAGCACCAACGGGTCACCCCATTCCTAAAGAAGCACGGATTTCACATTTATAACAATGATTATTGGGAGAATTTTGGGAGGGGCAACCCCCTCCCCAAAATCAATCTGCCATTGAAAACCCTATGCATAGCAGAGAAGCATTGAGGATAGTGTTTCACCTGCTGTACGTAGGGTCGCTATGAGTCAGGTACCGACTCCATAGCACCTAACAACAACGTTTAATATGTCAAATATCGAAATGATTGCGTCAGCCCCCTGCCTCCCTTGCTTCCCCCAGGCATCAATGCACTCCCAGGCCCCCCACTGCCCATTTTGCCCCATCTTGGACTCCCATCCTTCTGGCCTTTGTGTCCAGCCCACAGCCCTGCCATCTGTCCCTCTGTTCCCCTACTGTAAAAAAATCACCTCTTTTCTAATGTCACTGCAGTTGAGCTCATGAAGTCGAAATTGGAAATAATGAGGATTTTAGTGTATTAAGACCCAAAGGAACACCCGGGGTCCCTGTTTGTCATTTTGTAAAGATGCATTCTTTGGTAATGGGATGTGTAGCCCGTTTCCAAAAATCCTCTCCTTTCTAAATGTTGTTTTTCAGCCGTGATTTATAATTCAGCATAATGGAGTATCCTCGTCTTTCATGGTTTCCTTTTTAAAAACAAGCGAGGACAAATGGACCTGGCCACAAGACAATTGTGCTTTTGTTTTAAGTTTGCAGAGATGATTTCAAGCTCTTAAGCCCTCTGCTCCCTTTCACCCCTCGGTACCTTGAACCCCGCTCCTTATCTAAGGGTCCTCCCTCAGCGGGTGAATTCTTTCCATCTCTCTCTGTTCCTTCTCCACATAATGGTTTCTGTTTCACGGAAACTTGTTTATCATGTTGAAAATATCATAAAAAAACAAGTACTTTCGAAGAGATGCTGACTTTCCATTCCTAGCCCAAACCCCTGGAGATGGTGTGCAAGAGCAACACGGATCCAGAAAGCACATCTGTGATCTCCCCACGAATAAGCCAGTGAGGGCTTAATGTGAGCCCCGACCTTGGAGAGGGATGGTCTGAAGGCCAGAGGTTTAACTTGAGGAGTTTGGCACGGAACCACACTGCGTAAAGCCGAATGGACAGAATGGGGAGAGCATGTGAAGATGGGGGGCCAGGGGTAGAGTTTGAGGGACAATGAGAATTAAGCCAAATGATTATTTGATTTAAGCAGCAGAATTGGATGACCCCGAGGGGCCCTCCGGAGAACACGCTACAGATTGTTGCTTCTCTGGAGAATGTTGAAATTTCAGATAAGACCGGGATGTTTGTGTATACTATCTGGACTCACATTTTCTCCTAAGTGGCTCAAGCTGTCCCACGATTGTGAGACACGCCACCCATATATGTTCCTCAAATTTGAAAACAATTATGTGATCGGGCCCCCCCCAGTCACAGATTGTTGTTGTTGTTGTTAGGTGCCGTCGAGTCATGTCTGACTCATAGTGACCCTCATAGGGTTTTCAATGGCAGATTGTTTCCGGGATTGCCTTGGGAGTGGGTTGCCACATCCTTCTCCCATGTTTGCAGTGCTGGGAATCAAATTCGGGACCTCAGAGACTGCAGAGCAGCACTCTACCAACTGAGCTAAATCCCAGCCCAGTCACAGATTAGACACTGGGATTTAAGGAGGCAGAGCATGAACTGTGCCTTCACATCAGCGAAGCCAGAGGAGAGTTTGCAAAGGGTGATCCCTGCAGTTTGCATGAGGGGAGAGTGGGCTGAGGGGTTTCTCATCTTCTGAGGACTTAGCGGACTTCACTGTTCAGGATTAAGTATGACCTTGTGGATCGTCCTCAAGGCTTCTTGCCAGCTAGTTCACCCTACAAGACTTAACCTCATATGCATGTACCCCTGCCTCCAAAAGCCCACTGATCCCGGATCCAGGAATTGTTGTTGTTGTTGTTAGGTGCCGTTGAGTCGAGTCTGACTCATAGCCATCCTGAAAGGGTTTTCAATGGCTGACTGTTTTGGGATTGCCTTGGGAGTGGGTTGCCAGGTCCTTCTCCCATTTTGCGGTGCTGGGAATTGAACTCGGGACCTCAGAGACTGGAGAGCAGCGCTCTACCAACTGAGCTCAATCCCAGCCGGGATCCAGGAGTATCGACCACCATAGTCCCCATCCCCATGTCCCCTTGGGTTTTCCCCTAGTTTTTGCACATTTGACCGAGAAGCATGGAGATTCTCCTCCCCCCACCCCAGCATGCCCTACTCTCTCTCTCTAAAGGAGACCTGAAGATGCATCCCACTCAGAATGTATGCGTTTACCAGCCTAAGTGCATACGCACTTATTTCCCAGCATTCCGACATTTCTGGAGTGAGTGAAAGTACATTTGCGCTGACATGGGTCAATGGCAGTTACATTTTGGCACGTTTTGCTCCCATTCAGAGGTCTTCAAAAGCATATAATATGTTTGTTTGCATGCACAAATAAAATAACCAGAATGGGAGCTGTGTAAGCCAGTGCGTGGTTGGTACTTTTGTTATAGGCCACCTGATTAAATGTTGCTGATGTTGTTGGGTACCATCAAGCCAGGTCTGACTCAAAGTGACCCCACATACAACAGAACAAAACACTACAACAGAACAAAGCACTACCCAACACTGAACCATGCGCACAATCTTGTTGTGTTTGAGCCCATCGTGGCAGCCACTCTTTCTTCTCATTTTGATTCATGCCACATCAGCAAAAGGAGGTCCCAGGGGCTTTACTCCATTCCTATCATTAAGGTTGACTTCACTTTGAGAAGGCAACTCTTCCTTAGTCGTCTTTTGAATGCCTCCCAGCCCGGGAGGCTTATTTTATGGCACTATATTTGACAGTACCTCTCTGGCACCTGACAACAATAGCACAAACTCTGCTATTGATAGGGTTTTCAATGGCTGATTGTTTTAGGAGTGGGCTGCTAGGTCCTTCTCTGCAGTCTGTCTGGAAGCTCAATTGAATTCAAGCCAGGGTTTCTCTACCGTGGCACTGTTAACATTTTGGACTGGATAAGTCTTTGCTGGGGGAAGGGAGAGTACTGCCCATGCTTTGTAGGGTGGTTAGTAGTATCCCTGGTATCCATCCTCTGGGTGCCAGTAGCAGCCCTCACCCCAAGGTGACAACCAGAAACATCTCCAGACATTGCCACACCTGGGAGGCAGAATCACCCTAATACAGTAGTTGCATGTTTCGAGTACTTGTTTTTAATTTAGCAGACCAAATTAAAAAGACGTGCTAAGTGAAACATTTAGGCTCCTTGTGAGTCAGTCTTTTTCATCATGATGTAGGGGTGGAGGGAGAAGGGGGTGGCAGCCTACTCCCGAAATAATCAGCTATTGAAAACCCTATGAGTGTCACTATGAGTCAGACATGACTCGATGGCACCTAACAACAATGGTTGTGGAGTTTTGTGGGATACTCTAGCAGGGTTTGAACCACAGCAATGCTAATCTGTGGACACGTGAAGAGTTAAACACTCAACTTACACAGACTTTTAAGTCAGGGTCTTAATGGTTATTTTAATGTTTCCATGTCGAGTTCTCTTCTCCATTAGAGTCTGTTCTTTGTGCTTCCTCTTACTGAAAAAAATGTGAAGGTCTGTTTATTACCTTCTGCAGTAAAAGTTGGGCTTTTATGTGAATAACAGAGATGTTGAAACAATGTTTCGGCATTTTAAAAATGCATCTTGGCCATACCCTATATGTAGACTTGCGATTGAGTATTGCTCTGCAGAAATAATTTTCTCCTCTAAGTTGCTAAATTGTGGTACAGACATATGCAGAAGTTATTGCCAGTTGAATTTGGGGGTACGGCCTCTGGTGATGGGCAGGAGGAAGGAGTGTGGTCTGGATGAAGGAGCCCACTGGATGACCTCAGCATTGACCTTCTTCCCTCTGCTTGTCACTGGGCTTCAGCCCCCAGGTCCTGGAAGAGGCTGGGGTCAGGTGGGTAGAGCGGTAAAGTGGCAGTGGCCTCCTCCCATTTCCTGGGCCACACCAGAGCTAGGGCTGGAGACAAAGCCAAAGCTTTGGCATTGATTCCAGCCCTAGCTCTTTGCTGGGACGAGAGGATCGCAGCTGTGTATGATCTGAGCTGCATCTTGAAGTGAAGTTGCAATTCTTCCAACTGCAGAGTGTTGCATGCTGGCATCTTAAGAAATAGAAGGTGGCAAGTTTTATTTACAGATCTAGGGTATTTTTATCTACAAAAGCATAAAGAAAGGAATGACTTAAATAATGTGATGGTGGCAACGGTGGTGCAGGAACGTGAGAGAGAAAAGAGCTGAGTAGACATGGCAGTGAAAGACAGGACAGAGAGAGTGAGTGAGTATTGTGGACAGACTGGATCCCAGCAGTCAGTCATCCGCGTCATGGTTTTTACTGGGAGTCAGGGTTGCTTCGTGAAAAATCTATGATGAGAAATAGATCCTGGGTTTGGCTCTGCAAGTCGCTAACATTCCTTGAGTTTTTCTTCTTTAACTATAATGTGGGTGTCTCCATCTATGTCTGGGGTCCCAGGACCCTGTACAGAAACTGGCCCACCATAGGTACTCAGCAGATTTGTTGAATAAATGAGCAAAAGTGAAGAAATGAATGGAGCCAGAAGAAGTCCAGTCTATCACTCCAGTAACTGAAGTTCCAAGCAGGCACACCGAGGTCTAGGGTCATAAAATTGTCTTCCGGTGGAAAACTAGGGCATTGGAAATGAAGGCATTCAGAGCGGACAGGTCCTGCGTTTCAGCTGCTGCGAACTCACTCACTGGGTTCTACTGACCTCCTCTCTTTCTGATCGTTGCATCCTGCTCTGGATAATCATGTAGAAGTTTGCACAGATCAAGCTTTCTCTTCCTTCCCCCTGTATCTCAGGTCCCCGTCAGAAGTGATATTTGTCTCCCCTGAAGAAGAGCCTCACTGCTTCTTGAATGTGCAATTGGCTGCCCATGCGTTCTCTCCATTTTTGTCTAAAAAATATTTGTTTCACCCTCAATTTTGAAAAATATTTCATGTGATGTGGAATTCTAGGTGGCACTCACTTTCTGTATGCATCATAGTACCCTATGTTGAGTCTGTGGGTCAGAGGTCAATTATTGTTGCTCCTTTTTAAGATATTATGTTGTTATTTTTCAGCAGTTTTACTATGATTCCTCTAGGGGGCGCTTTCCTTTTTTGTTTATGGCTTCCGATTCAGGATGTTTTAAAACGTGTGGCTTGCCTTTAGGCTATTTTGGAAAATTCGTAGTGCTTTTTGTCTTCAGATGTTGCTTCTGTTTCAACTTCTCTGGCCTCCTCTGCTGGGCCTCTTGCTGCATCTGTCTATCTCTGTTTTGTACAACTGTTACACTCTTCTCCAGGGTATGCAGCTTTTTGTCCCTGTCTTCAGACCTGCTTTCCACTACATCGTTTCTCTCTTCAGTTGTGTTTAAATAACCATTGAACCTATTCTGTGAGTTGTGTTTTCCGGTTTTAGAATTTGCTTACAGTCTTAGTTCTCTGTTGAAATTTCTGATTTTTAAAGTTCTTGAAGGTGCTGGGCAAAGCTTTGAAACATCTGTTTCTGGGTTCCACTGATTATATCTCCTGCAGGTCAGTTTCTTTTTCTTTTTTTCTTTTTTTTCCTTTTTTTTTTTTTTTTTTTTTTTTTTTTTTTTTTTTTTTTTTTTTTTTTTTTTTTTTTTTTTTTTTTTTTTTTTTTTTTTTTTTTTTTTTTTTTTTTTTTTTTTTTTTTTTTGGTGGTACTGGGTGTTGGACCCAGGGCCTCATGCTTGAATGCTCTGCAAGTGCTGGACCACTAAGCTTCACCCCCAGCCCATTTTTTACTTTTTGAGACAGGGTCTCGCTAAATTACACAGACTGCCTCTGGTCTCGAACTTGCAATCCTCCTGCCTCCGCCTCCCAAGTGGCTGGGATTACAGTCGTGCGCCACTGCGCCCTGCTCTGCAGGTCAGTTTCTATGCCCTATTGTTTTGCCCACATTTGGGTCTCATCATCTTAGTGTCCACTTCCACCTGGTTAGTTTTTGGGCAGAAGCCATAGCATATGATAAGCTTAAAGATAGTTTGTGGTGCTGGCTGATGGTGCCAGGCTGGTGCCTAAGCTCGGGGCACTCGTGAGCAGGGACCGAGCTGGTTTCACTCTCTCCAAGGCCTGGTCTCACCTCACTGCCTCTCTCCTAGGGCACCATTCTGAGATCCCACCCCAAGCCCAGAGCAGGGGTCATCTGTACCCCTCTTACTGGCCACTGTCATCCAGGTCTTGTGTATTTTGCTTCTGCCCATCTTCAGTCTCCTGCCCATCTCTTTGAAGATACTCAGGTGCCAAGTGGGACAGTTAACCCCCAATTCTGGGGTCCTCCATTGGGTTTCCTTCTCTACTTGGGTCCCAACCCCACAAGTCTTCATCACTGTGCAAATTCTACATTGCTGTCAAATGTGATTTTTAAGTCCCCCCCCCCCCCGCCAACTTTTCTAGTTGTGTCAATGGAAGGCTGGATTCAAATGACTCAGGCGGTCATAACTGGAAGCAACACTGCTCCATGCTCATGCTGTCAGCTTAGTGCTGTGATGGGCAAGCCCTGCAGGCTCTGTGTCATTTCTGCAATTGTTCCCGAGAGAGGCCGTACAAGTGTCCCCTGACTTTTCACTGTGAACTGCGCCAAACATCTTGATGCTCATATCGGTGCATACTTTTCTGGTTATTTCCTCAAGATGAATTCTTGGGAGTGGAATTGTCCAATCGAAGCGGTGCACATTTTTCAGGAAAATGATAACTGTTTCCAGATTGCCTCATGGAAGGCTGCACCAATTTACACTTTTACCAGCTGTGCGTGAAAAATACTCATTTTTTGGCATGACGCCAACACCAGCGTTTCACAATGTAATAAACCCGGCCTAGCCCTAGGCAGCTACCAGGTTGGCCAGGAGAATCATGACTTTAAAAGTTCTTAGTAGTGTGGACCTGTGGGTCAAAATGTGTAAGATAAATCTGCAGGTAAAATGACAAGCCTGGGGTTCAATAAAAAGCTAGTGGATGGATCAAGGATGGGGAAATCTAGAGTAACAATGGCTCCTATGAAAAAGGGCCTCGGGTTGCAGCGGGGTCACAGTGGACAACAGCTAATGCACCCGTGGGCTGAATTCACAGAACTGCAGGGTACAATTGAGAGGGGAGAAGGGTCTGTGAGGACTCTAACTGAGGTTGCTCATGTCCCAGCTATTCTAAGTGGTGACATTTGAAGAACCTGACGCACATGATGGGGTTCCCCAGAAGGTACAAGAATGATGCCTGGTATGTAACCAAACCACAGGGAAAGGAGATGAAGGAGACAGGGGTGTGCAGCCCCCACAAACATGGCTTTGGAGGAGGAACAGATGACTTTGCGTCAGTTTTCTTCTTCTATACGTATTTATCTATTTTAACATGAGCAACAGGAAGTTGCCTACCAAATGATTTATGTTAAAAAAAATGTCGCGCCAGGCGCAGTGGCACATGCCTGTAATCCCAGCGGCTCGGGAGGCGGAGGCAGGAGGATTGCAAGTTCGAGACAACAGGCAGTCTGCATAATTTAGCGAGACCCTGTGTCAAAAACAGTTAAAAAAAAATGGGCTGAGAGTGCAGCTCAGTGGTCCAGCACTTGCAGAGCATGCAGGCTCGAGGCCCTGGGTTCAACCTCCAGTACCTCAAAATAATAATAATAATAATAAGTCTTGGCACCCATTTCCTGATGGACCCATGCAGGTCTCGGTGGGAGCCTGCTGTTCTCCTTGGGCCCCATCTTTCATGACTTCTACCCACCAGGTTGTCACAGCGAAGGTGTGGAGAGGCAGGGTGGATACATGGGGGGTCCTCTGTCATTTCACACTTCACCACAGGACACTGTTTTTTGCTTAGAGTCTCAGGGGGAGAAAGAGGGGATTGCCTGCCACCCACTCTGTTCCTCAGGACTTTGTTTGCTTTGTTTCATTTTGGTTTTCTTTATACACAGCATCCTTCCAGCACAGGCCAAAAAATGTGCAGGAGGAACAAGGGCAGGGGAGGGTGACTGCTCTTGCGGTGAAGAAATAAGGGACTCTAGGCTTATCGTGAGGGCTGGGATTTAGCTCAGTTGGTAGAGCGCTGCTCTGTAGTCCCTGAGGTCCCAAGTTCAATTCCCAGCACCGCAAAAAATGGGAGAACGACATGGCAATCCACTCCCAAGGCAATCTCGAAAAATTCAGCCATTGAAAACCCTATGAGGGTCGCTATGAGTCAGACACAACTCAATGACACCTAACAACAACAACAACAAGGCTTATCTCGAAGGGATTTTATTAAGCATTCTTTTTCTTATTCAGATAACCATGATTTGGATAAGGTTCTTATGAGTGATTCTTCTCAATTCTGATGTTGTTGTTGTTAGGTGCCGTCGACTCGGTATCCGACTTATAGCGACCCTATGTACAATAGATGAAACACTATTGTCAGTGCTTCTCTGCTATTCATAGGGGTTTCTATGGCTGATTGTTTTTTGGGAGTGGGTGGCCAGGTCCTTCTTCCAAGCCTACAGCACCCAGTGTTCCCAGGCGGTCTGTCATCCAAAGTACTAATCAGGTCCAATCCTGCTTAGCTTTGGAGATCTCATGGGATCAGCTGCCACAGTGGTATGGCTGCAGGCTGAATTCTGATAGGAGAAAAGAAATAAGTATGTGCATGTATGGGTGTTTCTGTGATAAGATGTTTTGATTTTGCTGGGTGGTTCCTGTGTGTAATCTCAGCTGCTCGGGAGGCTGAGGCAGGAGGATTACAGATTTAAGGCCAGAGGCAGCCTGCACAATTTAGTGAGATGCTGTCTCAAATGAAAAAATAAAACAGGGGTGGGGCGCAGTTCTGTGGTGGAGCACTTGCCTGGCATAAACACGGCCCTGGGTTCAACCCCATAGTAATGAAAGAAGGATGTTATAGTTTACAACCAAACACAAAGCACTGTGAAGAACAGGAGGGCTGCTTGGATTTGGAGGACGAATCATCCCTAGACAGAAGGGACAGAGGTCGGACCTGCACAATGGCAGCGTGGCATAGCTTTTACTGTTGGTCACAGCGCGTGCCTCCTGGGTGCCAGTCCTGTCCAGCTGTGCCATTTCATCCTCCTGCCTGGCGTATTATGATCACCGATGAGGACAGTGGAGCATGGAGGGGCAAACAATGCCTGAGTCACCCTAGGCATAAATGATGGAGCTCGGCTCTGACCGCAGGCCTGTGAGATGAGAACCTAATTCATTTTAGAGGTGGGAGAGGAGGCTGCCCAAAAAAGTTGAGATCTAGTTTCTGGTGAGGATACTGATGGGTTTTTATTGACCACTTTTATCCTCTGCTCAGCCCGGACATTGTATCAATAAAGAAGTAGCAGGAATGCCTTTCATTTAAACTTGATGATACTCCAGCACTCTTTTAGGTAAGATCCTGCCTCATACTTAAGAACTATACACACGCGCGCATCCACACATGTGCGTGCGCACGCGCTCATGCACACGCACAATTTTATTTATATAAAATGTCTTCTAGCTGGTAATTCATCTGAAACATTTTCTGAACTGTTCTCTTCAACATTGCTACAAACAAAAGATTTTCCAACAGGAAAAAGATTTTCCCGCAAGGATTTTCAGGAATCCCTGTATGACATCCTATCTCTAGGAAATAGTGGAACGTGGGGTTTCGCTGGTTAGATATCAGCGTGGATCGGTCATAAATTATTCATAGCCATGTGCTGCCTCTGTGAGCTGGCTTGTCTCTTCCTGTTTTTCCTTTTGTCGGCTCAACTTTATTTAGTTTTATCATCCAATTAAGTTGACGATTTGCCTACTTTGCATAGTTGTTCATGCAAGGTCATTCTCATGAGTGAAGTAACTCTTTCCTTCTCCTCAGAGGCTGAGGGGGAGCCCTGAGCACCCTGGCCATCCTCCCAAAGCCAGAGCGTGGCACAGTCCCTGGGAAAATGAAGGCACAACCATCCTGTGCTCTTTTTTTTATCACGTCCACTGCAGGCCGGCGGACACTGGACACTGTCTTGGTACACATCCTTCAGTTTCCACTGTGACCTCTTACACACTGTCACATTTCCACTCTGATGGTTTAGTTTCAAATGAGCCAGCCACGAAGGCTAAAAATTGGCTGTTAGTTGTTGTTAGGTGCCATGGAGTCGGTATCTGACTCATAGCTACCCTACATACAACAGGGGATACACTATTGTCAGTGCTTCTCTGCTGTTCATAGGGTTTTCAATGATGGATTAATTTTTAGGAGTGGGTTGCCGGGTCCGTCTCCCAAGCCTACAGCACCTGGTGTTCCTAGAAGGTCTCCCATCCAAGTACTAACCAGGCCCGACCCTGCTTAGCTTCCGAGATCTGACGGGATCAGATGCCACGGGGCAAGCTGCAGGCAAAAAAAAACTAGCTAAAGACATGGTAATCACACAGGAGTGATCTTCCAGTCTCATCATTAGCAAGGCTTAGACTTTCTGTTTCCACCTGAAAATTCTCCATGTTAAGGGTGAATTTAAATACTTACCTTGTAAGAAGTATATAAATAAATACTCAATTTATTAATGGAACCTCTGCAGCCGAATAGCTAATATAGGCATTTGTTCAGTGCAAGAGGGTCTTTTAATGACTCTAACTTTGTAACAAGGTCAAGATTGGTTATCAAGGTGGACAGCCTGCGTTTAGCACAATATCAGGCTCTGCCATGTAAATGTCAGCTGAAGGAATGAGGGAACAGCATCTCCTAATGCACCGATAACATCAATTCAAAAAGCATTGATCGCTATAGATGAGGAAGGGGTGCCTGAGTCTCTGATGGATTCTTGATGTTGGCTAAGGTACCAAGGAGGTCATAGCCCAGTGAGGGCACAGCCACGAAGAAAAGCAATTGCTTGTGGAGACAGTGGCAATGCAGCCAATAGGCAGAGATGGGGGCAGGGGAAACTTCTGCTTGAGCCATAGGTAAGGAGGCAGAGGCCAGGAGCTACTGAAGGGCCCTCGAGGAATGGGGGTAATCAGGAAGCTGTGGGTGCCCAGTCATGCATTCCACCTGTAGTTATAACACACATTATCCTGGTTTGGTTGTTTTTTTTTTTTTCCCCTTCCTTTTTAAAATTTCCTGTGTTTTTTTTTTTTTTTTTGCAGTACTGGGGGTTGAACCCAGGGTCTCGCGCCTGCACGCTGTTCAAGTGCTGGACCACTGAGCTGCGCCCCCAGCCCACTTTTTACTTTATGAGACAGGGTCTTGCTAAGTTACGCAGACTGCCTCTGGTCTCAAACTTGCGATCTTCCTGCCTCCGCCTCCCAAGCCGCTGGGATTATAGGCGTGCGCCATCATGCCCAGCTTCAAATTTCCTTTTAATTGACAGATAATGATTGTATATACTTACGGGGTGCTGTGTGACTTTTCAGTGCAGGTACACACACTGTGTATGTATTACTAACTCAGTATGAGGCTATCGATCATCTCAGGCATTTATCCGTTCTTTATAATGAGAACATTCAGGAACCTTTCTTCTAGCCATTGTGATTGGTACGGAGCAATGTAGTTTGACTTTAGAGTGGGGATTGCAAACTCAAAGGCCTTCGGAGGCCAGGCTGGTGTTACAGCGCCAGGCCTAGGATTGCAGACCCCCTTTGCTCTCGGGCTCCATGTGTGGATACAGGAGGGCACCGGGAGCCTGGGGCATCATCGGCAGCCTCTCCTTAGTGTCGGCCAATCGTTACCCCCTGGCAGTAAGTCCAGGGCTGTCATCTTCCCAGTACGTTTCCTTTCTTTGCACATCCAGGTTTGTCTGAGGTCCTCCTGCCTCTCAGATGTTAGCTATCAAAGCAAACAGATGACAGCAATGGCACACATGTTGGGGCCAAGTCAGTGGGGGCTGCAGGCTGCCTGGGCGTTGTGGGTCGCCAGCCTGTGAAACACGGCCAGGTATAGAGGTTTATGAAGATGTGGCCCCTGGACCAGCAGCATCCACACTGCCTGAGGACCTGTTGGAAATGCAAATGCTGGGGCAGGCCCTGCCCAGCCCTGCTGAACCAGGAATTGTGGCAGATCCTACAGCCTGGTCTAACAGGCCCTCCGGGGGAGGGGGGGGGTTGGCACTTATTCAGATTTCAGAATTTTTTTTAACCTGTTCAAATGAATAGAGAAAGATTGAAAAAAAGAATAGTATTTCATGGCACAGAATTGTATGAAATTCAGATTTCACTGTCCATAGATAAAGTTTTATTAGAACACAGCCATGCTCATATTATTTATGGCCACGTTTGCAGTGCAGTGGCAGAGCAGGGCAGGCATGGCTGGAACCACACAGCTCACAAAGCTTAAGTATTTATGGTCCAGCCCTGCTCTGGAGCTCTTGAGTTGAGGAGAGGAAGAGAAGGCAGACCAAGGCATATTGGATGCTCAGGAACCCAAGCTTCAGACCAAGATGAAGGGGAGAAGGGTTATTTGAGCCCCACATTAATAAAGTAGCCCGGAGAACAAGGCACAGATGGTCCCGACTTTGACTTAGGATTTTTCAACTTTATGGTAGTATAAAAGCTATAGGCATTTGGTGGAAGCCATGCTTTGAATTTTGACTTTTACTCTTTTCTTGGGCTGGTGTGTCGTCTCTGGGCAGCAGCAGTGGGTTGCAGCTCCCAGTCAGCCTTGTGCTCATGGAGAGAAATGCCTCCTACTCTGCAGTGCTCTGCACTAAGCTAAGGGTCTGCAGGTTAGGTTTATCGAATGCATTTTCAGCTTAGGATATTTTCAATTTACTGGGGATTGATTGGGACATAACCTGATCATCCCCCACATGTCTGTCAGCTTGTCATGCTGTGGGGGCTTGTGTGTTGCTATGATGCTGAAAGCTATGCCATGGGTATTTCAGATACCAGCAGGGCCACCCATGGTGGACAGGTTTTAGCTGAGCTTCCAGATCAAGACAGACTAGGGATAAGGACTCAGCAGCTCATTCCTGAAACGATTAGCCATTGAAGTCTATGAATAGCAGAGAAGCACTGTCAAATACAGTGCCAGGAAATGAGGCCTTCAGCCCGGCCAGGCTGGAAGGCATTCAAGAAATGACTGGGGAACAGTTACCTCCTCAAAACAGAGTCAACCTTAATGATGAGATGGAGCAAAGCCCCTGGGACCTCCTTTTGCTGATGTGGCAGGACTCAAAAGAAGAAGAAACATTGTGGCTGCAAGAATGGGCTCAAACATAAGAAGATCCCGTGCATGGCATAGTGTTGGGGAGTGTTTGGTTCTGCTGGACTTAGGGTCACTCTGAGTCATATCCGACTTGATGTCACCTAACAACAAAACCTCGTATAGGTTGAGGAGCATCCGTAGAGGACCGGCTCACAGAGAGTAGCCTGGAGGAGAGGGGCAATGAGCACCGTGCAGGAGGAACAGAAAGAGTTGCAGCGATGACCCAGAGGAGGAGCCACAGAACTCAGACGCCAGCTCAACTCGGAGCTAAGAGAAAGACGGTTCAGAAGATGGTACGACAGTAGCCGGTCACGGTGGCGCACACCTGTAATCCCAGCAGCTCGGGAGGCAGAGTGGGAAGATCACAAGTTCGAGACCAGAGGCAGTCTGCGTAACTTAGCGAGACCCTGTCTCAAAAAGTAAAAAAATGGACTGAGGGTGCAGCTCAGTGGTCCAGCATTTGCAAAAGCATGCAGGTGGAAGGCCCTGGGTTCAACCCCCAGTACTGAAAAAAAAAAAAAAAAAAACCCACATGGTATGACAGTGACCCAAAAGGATGATGATGGCAATGGGGAAATGAAGGGAGCCTCAAGATGAGGAACATATTGGGAGTGTTAGCAGGGGAGGCGTGAGATGTGCTGCTGAGTTTGAAACCCTGCAGCCTTTGAGTTGCAGATAACAGATCCATGGGACAGGTTTTGCTGGGCATTGGCAACACACATGTTGAGCGCAAGAGAAAGGGTGGAGCGAGGGATGAGACAGAGGCTCTTCCACACAGAGGACAGAGTTCCTCCCACGTGTCACTGGAGTTTTACTAATATTGTACTAGGAAAAGAGTTGAACCCCAATTTCTTACTGATTGAGGACCACGATGTCCCAGGACTAAGCTAGATTGGGGGTGGCAAACTAAATCCACACGGGATGCAAAGTTCTTCCAGCCCAGTGACATGTGGGACATGCAGAGGCTCCCAGAGGCCACACAGACAGACAGGTAACTTCGAGGAGCTGAGTGCTTCATTTACTCTTCTCGAGTCCCCAAGATAAGGACCAGGGCTGCAGGCAGCACATGCCCAGCCCTGTGTTCTCAGCTGCATTCGCCCAAAGCCAGGGGCGCTCCTCAGCCTGCCGCCCTCCTCTCCCACCTGCTCCTTCTCCCTCCAGATTCTGAGGCTCCAACACCCCCAGAAACACTGTGAAAGGCAAGCAAAGGAAAAGGCCAGTACCACTTGCTTTTGTTTGAATGTCCTGCAGCGTGAATTCTTTTCACCGGCTTTGCGAGGCTTGGAGAATGGGTTTTACCAAAAGTTAGCAATTAGCTGTAATTCTGTTTGTAATGGAAGAACTTGTTTGTACTTGGCTTTGCTTAGTCCATAGCAACTTGGCAGTGTCATTGTGATCTATAGCAGGATTACTCTTTAAAGGGCTTATTATATTCCGCTAATGTTTATTGAAAGAGATTACAGTGCCGCTTTATAAATGGCTCTTAGTCAACAGGCGAGGGGGGCATCCTCTCTGGGAGACAGTTTGCATGCAAACAAAGTAGCAGCTTCAGCTATTAACTTCCTCTGACTGACAGTTTTGAAATGGTGTCGCAGAAAATAAAAAATGGTACGTGAGTGTTTCCAGACATCAAATTAGATACATGAACTTTGAATTGGAACCCGGGCTTTCTCCTTAATAAGCACTATGTGGGCTAATTTATGGCTGGCTGTGTCTCCTGAGGGGAGAGGCAAGGCATTCTGAAGAGTGGGGCTCTGCGCTATTTTACAATATTTTAATATCGTGATTCTATCAGTAAGTACTTCCTCGAAAATATTACCTGAAAAATATCTCACATCAAGATGAGGGGGATTCACATATTTTGTGCTGCCCCCCCACAGGGTTTCTACAGCCCTCTGTCCACTTCTGTGACACAAGTCATGTACATATTACAGAAGACCATCTTCCCTGTGGAAGAAGGAGAAAAGTGTATTTGTTTTCTTCCATCTATCCAGGGCTGGCTCAGTGCCTCACTCATCAATAGACCTTCAATTAATAACATCTACTCTTAGCTGAGCCTGCAGCTGTAGCCCTGTGGCACCCGATCCCATCAGATCTTGGAAGCTAAGCAGGGTTGGGCATAGTTAGTACTTGGATGAGAGACTGCCTGGGAATACCAGGTGCTGTAGGCTTGGGAGATGGACAAGGACCCAGCAATCCACTCCCAAAAATCAATCCGCCATTGAAAACCCTATGAATAGCAGAGAAGCACTGACAACAGCGTTTCACCTGTTGTACACAGGGTCGCTATAAGTCAGATACCGAGTCGACAGCACCTAACAACAACAACTCTTAGCTGGGCCCATGGTGCACACCTGTAATCCCAGTGACTCGGGAGGTGGAGGCAGGAGGACCGCAAGTTCGAGACCAGAGGCAGTCTGTGTAATTTAGCGAGACCCTATCTCAAAAAAAGTAAAAAATGGGCTGAGCATGCCGCTCAGTGGTCCAGCACTTGCAAAACATGCAAGCGTGAGGCCCTGGATTCAACCCCCAGTATCAAAAAAAAAAATAGAAAAAGAAAAAAAAAGATCTACTCTTTAAAATACCTTAAAAGTCTAATTTATTACCACTGGGCACGGTGGTGCATGCCTGTAATCCCAGTGGCTCGGGAAGCGGAGGCAGGAGGATCGCAAGTTCAAGACCAGAGGCAGTCTACGTAACTTAGCGAGACCCTGTCTCAAAAAGTAAACAACAACAACAGAAAAGGGCTGGGGGTGTAGCTCAGTGGTCCAGCACTTGCAAAGCATGCAGGTGTGAGGCCCTGGGTTCAACCCCCAGTACTGAAAAAAAAAAATCTAACTTATTATGTCCATTTACATCTAAATACCAAAAGCCTGTCAAAGAGGTACAGTTGGAGTGAATAGCAATATGTCAATGAAGTGGCATCTTCCCATGGTCGCACGGTGACATTGCGGCTTCGCTGTGACTGGATTTCTGTGTAAGTTGCACTTCCATTTTATCCTGCCCGATGATCTCCAAACAGGTATTTTCCCATTTAGGCCTCTGTGATCTTGCTGATTATGTCCGTGGAGGGCTTCTGTAACAAACCGCCATGACTTAGATGGCTGAAATCAAAACCCATTATTATCTCTCCATGCTCAAGGTCACAAGTCCAGAGGGCAGGGCGGGGCTGGGCCCTCTGCTCCCGACCTCACCAGGCTGGGAAGGCAGCACCCCCTTCCTTGGGGGAGCCGTGAAGGAGCATCCGATTTCTGCTCTTTGGAAATGTGGCCGAGTTGATGTCTCCGTGGGTGTGGGACTGAGGTCTCCTTCTTTCTGCCTGTGAGTGGAAGGCGTTCCTGGGCTTGGGACTCATTTTTCAGTCTTTAACGTGAGCAAGGTGGGCCACATCCTGTTTGTGTCTTTTCTCTTTGACCTTAGGCTCTCGGCTTTTAAGGACCCTTATGATTGCATCAGTCTCATCCAAATACTCCAGAACACTGTCCCCTTCTCAAGGTCCTTAATGGAAATCACACCTTCACAGTGCCTTTTACCAAGTACGGAAGCATATTCACAGGTTACAGGGTGCAGCATGGGGAGACTTGGGGGCCCACTATTCTGATGTGGACAGGACAGGTATGGTCCACATTTTCCTAGTGAGGAAACTGAGGTCCCTGCAGAGTTAAACGACTGGCCTACGGCTGCCCTCTGCAAAGGGACTCTGAGCCTGCACACCGCCTACTGTGCAGCCTCTGACCTGAGAGAAAGCTCTGTATTTCCAGGATGAAAGGGGACCGTTTTTTGTTGTTACACTGCTTTTGTGGTCAGAGGTGGAGGAATTGTCCCACGGTCATAAACTTCCAAGCTAGGATGCTTCTAGAAGTCAGTCAGATGCTCAGCCACCGTGGTGCAGGCTGTCAGGTGGTCTGAGGTTCCTAGAGCAGAGCTGGGGCCTGGCGCCCACCAGGAAAGGCCTTGTGCACACGACAACGCCCTTTCCCAGAGGCGCCGAGCCTGACACCTGCCGTGGCCCTCAGCCTGCAGAGGTCCCCGTGAGTCCAGCAGGGCAGGGCTGAAGGGGAGCGCCCGCCTCAGCTGTTGGCCTCCTCACCTTCCTGAGCCATCAGCAGGTGGTCAGTGTGTCTTTCCCTCACCAGTGAGAGGCAGGTGAAGGCAGAGGAGGTGAGGGACAGCACGGGTCGAGGACCTGCTGGTCCAGCCAGGTGGGGCCTGTCAGCGGGGCCCCAGCTGGGGGCAGCCTTCAGCAGGTGATGGACACATCCAATCCTGTCTCCCGGCCACCTCTCACCTCATGACCCCATCCCCAAACCTTCACGTCACCACACCGTCCTGTCCCCAGGCCACCTGTCGCCACACGGTCCTGTCTCTGACCCACCATGTCACCACTCTGTCTTGTCCTCATGCCTGTCCCTGGGACACCGTATCACCACTGGGTCCAGGGTCCAACCCCTAGCCCAGGGGCAGTCAAGGACCATGAAGAGGGTGAGCAGGATGTCCTGAAATCTCCCAGCCCTGACCCTCCTCAGCACCACCCTTCCTGACAGGGCTCTGTCCCACCTCCCACCCTTTGCATTTGTCAGCCCTTCAGCTCCTCCCACGGCCACCTCTGTGCCTCTCTGTCCTCTTTTGAGTTCTTAGTCACTAAGGCCCAAAGGGGGCTGGGATTTAGCTCAGTGGGTAGAGCGCTGTGCTGCAGTCTCTGAGGTCCCGAGTTCAATTCCCAGCACTGCAAAAATGGGAGAAGGGCCTGGCAATCCACTCCCAAGGCAATCCTGAAACAGTCAGCCATTGAAAACCCTATGAGGGTCACTATGAGTCGGATATCGACTCGACGACACCTAACAACAACAAAGGTCCAAAGGAACTGAGCAGGGCCCTGGAATCCTCTCTCCAGAGCCCAGGGGGTGAGGAGCCAGGCTGGGAATGAGTGACATTGGTCATTTTTATCCAGTCTCAAGGGTGAATGTAGGAAATTAGCTCCCCTGTGACAGAGGAGTGCATCTCAGTGGCACAGTGCTTGCCAGTGACATGCAAGGCTCTGGGATTGTTCCCTAGCACGGTGAAAAAGGAAAAAAGGTAGGAAGGAAGGAAAGAAGGAGGGAGGGAGGGAGGGAGGGAGGGAAAGAAAAGAAAAGATAAGAAAAGAAAGAAAAAAAGAACAGAGAAGAGAAGAGATTTAGCTCCCAAAGGCAATCCCTGACTCCCATCCTCAGAAGAGAATACAAGTCCATTTTCAAGGACGGGGTTTCCTCACTCACTCTGAAGGGGTCCTCTGTATAGCTGCTTGGGTCCCTCAGGGGCCAGCCTCCTGGGGTGAGGCAGGCAGCCAGTGGAGGGCTGAAGGAGGATCTTCAGCCTCGCACCCAGGGATGGCGTGTGACCCCCAAGCTGAAGTTTGCAGTTTGGGGTCTCTCCTCTCCCCTGTGGAGTGTTCCCTCTGCGCCTCCCACTGCCTCCATCTGCATCCCTTCACCTGCAGGGGGCTCTAGGCAGCCCCGCTCAGGGGGTATGAACGTGGACGCGGTTGACAAATGCCTCATCCTCACAAAGTTTCTGTTTTCCTGGGCGAAATGGACTATAAACAAGGCAGACAAAAACAGATGAATTGCTCCAGATGGCGAAATACGCTAGGAGGAGACAGCGCATGGCGCACGGGAGCAAAGAGCCCCACTTGGAGGGTCAGGGCCTCCCTGACGCGGTGGGGTCTGGGCCGACTGCTGGTGGTTGGGCCTCACAGAGGACCCAGCGAGGGCGTTTGGGCAGAGGGTCAGCAGGTGCAGAGACCTGAAGTTTGACCAGTTCACCAGTGAGCTGGAAACTTAGAGAGCCAGTGAGGGACGGCTCAAGCCAGGGTGACGGGAGAGCAGAGGCCGGACCCTTCCTTCCCCTCGTGGCCAGAGGACCACAGTTTGATTCTATGTACAAAAGGGCTTTAAGAAAGAGCTCCCCTGAACTGGAATTGAAGTGGAAACCTAGGGAGAACTTTCTCCAGCTTCCCCTTTGTGATGGATGGATAAAAACCAAACTTTAGATGTGTCGATGTTAAAAAATCTACATGTACTATTTTCCAGATAGAACTGTTAAGCCATGTGGCTTCCCCCTCTTTCAGCACACCTCAAGAGGGGACAGATGGCTGTTTGCTCAGAATGGGCTGTGGAGCCGGGCGAGGTGGCGCACACCTGTAATCCCAGCAGTTCTCTGGGGCGGAGGCAGGAGGATCGCAAGTTCGATACCAGAGGCAGTCTGTGTAATTTAGCGAGACCCTGTCTCAAAAAGTAAAAAAAAAAAAAAAAAAAAAAAAAAGGGCTGGAGGTGGCAGCTCAGTGGTCCAGCACTTGCAAAGCAGCAAATGCGAGGCCTTGGGTTCAACCCCCAGCACCACAAAAAAAGAAAAAAAAGAAAAAGAATGGGTTGTGGTGGTTGTGGTTGTCAGGCACGTGGTGAACTGTAGCCCCATGGCATTCAGACATGGGTTGGGGACATACAGTGAGGTATTTAGGGGAACACATAAAGCCTTCAGATGCGCTAGCTTTAGCTACAAAAATCTAAAAGGAAAATCTCATCCATTGGCTACGAACTGAAAGATGAGAGTTCGTGTCATAGTATTAAGAACTGGGACTGAGAGCCTCCACCAGCCACGGGTGGCTATGGCTGTGGCTGTGGCTGTGGCTGCGCCTTCCCGTGGCTGGAAGGGAGAAATGAGCTGGAAAACTGGGGAGCATCATGCCACAGACTGCAGCGAGGTGATTCCATGCTACAAGTGACCCAGCACTGTAACATACAAGCAAAAAACTACGTTATGTGTATCGTTTTAATTAATTTATTTATTTGTCATTTATTTATCGTGGTGTGTTGATTGACCCCAGGCCCTTGCTTATGCAAGGCAGGTGCTCTGCCTCTGAGCCACATCCCCAGCCCGTTACAAATCTATCGTGAACGGCTTTTACCTGTGGAGAACTCGTGTTGCTTCGCACATCTTGACAAGTTGCTTGCCGCTGTCAGTTTCCCACCAAAAAAAAAAAAAAATTATGGCTCAGAATGATCATCACTTATGTAATTACTAACAGGCCCCAACTTGGGGCCGTCCCATAACGGTGCTGTAGCGCCTGAATTTCTGCCTGAGCTGTCCTACGGTTAATTCAGTTTTGTCCTTTCGAAATTCCAGTGTGAAGACCTTGCTGGCTGTGGGGCTCGTCCACCGATATTAAAGTGGTAATCGAGATGCCTCTAAATATTCATAGCAATAAATGCCTCCCTTGTGCCCCGTGAATGCCAGGGCAACTGTCTAAAGCACTTATTTAGTGCTGGAGAGGGACTTCTTTATTTCAGAGTTCCCTGGGATGTGATATTTTCATATTGTTCTTCTGCTTGAAAAATTAGATCCCTCCGAGCTTCCGGTATGGATGGTTAAGATGAACGACTCTGGCTCAGAACGGGCCACAGCCTTGGGAAGGATGACCTTGGACTCTGGTGGGAGTGGCCAGAGAGAGGGCTTCTCTCCTGCCCGCCCACTCTGCTGCTTGCCCACGGCCATGGGGTTTCCACCTCATGGTCAGGGGCAGATGTTCCTAAGCCTTTGAAAACTGGTTTTTCCGTATGGACAAACACCAAGGAGAGGACCCTGCACATCATTCCACCCTTCAGGGGGAAAACGATAACAATGGCCAGCATTCCTGCATCCCTGAAAAAAAAAACACTATGGACTCCAGAAATTTTACACCCATTATGGGTAAAAATATGGGAGAAGGGTCTGGCAATCCACTCCCAAGGCAATCCGGAAACAGTCAATGAAAACCCTATGAGGGTCGCTATGAGTCAGATACTGACTCAACGGCACCTAACAACAACAACATGGGTAAAAATAAAGGCAAGTTCCAGCTAGTCCCCAGGTGCCCAAATGAAAGCACGGCAGCACAAAGTAGCTGCTACTAGGCAGCAGCAGCTGTGGCTGATCAATACATCACTTTGTGTACGTATATTTCTGTTCCAGCGAAGTGGGATGTCCTGGCCAAGTGCCCTGTGGAAGAGCTCTGAGCAGGCCGGGGAAACTGAGGGCTCTGGCCAGCCCTTCCCAGACTCGCCCGTTCTTCCCTCAGGAAGAGCCTGCCAAAACCTCTGTTTGAGAAGGAAGTCATGCGCCCCTGGCAGGCATGTGCACCTGGAGGGGGCGTGTCTGATATGCATGGCCAGTGTCAAAAGTTTTTCCCTGGGAGGGATGGAGGCCCCTGGTAAATGCTTTGTCAGAGTGCGGGTCTGTCTCCAGCCCACGTTCCCCAGCAAGGGGACTTAGAGCCTAGCTGTGTATGGAATTGGGAATGGAGCCTAATTAAAAACAGCAAGTACCCTTTCACGAAAAGACCCTGAAAGAAACTGGGACATCAGCCAAGGTCCTGTATGACAATGTGATTACGCACAAGCACACGTGTGTCTGGGCACCTTCATCCATGCACGGGTGTTCACACAGGGAGGAAGGGTGTCAGGAAATACCAACCCCTACAGCTCAAGAGGTGCTGGGCTGGGATTTAGCTCAGTTGGTAGAGCGCTGCACTGCAGTCTCTGAGGTCCCGAGTTCAATTCCCAGCACTGCAAAAATGGGAGAAGGGCCTGGCAATCCATTCCCAAGGCAATCTCGAAACAGTCAGCCACTGAAAACCCTATGAGGGTCGCTATGAGTCAGATACGGACTCGACGGCACCTAACAACAACAACAAGGAAATGCTACAAGAAGAAAGATGCCTCGCTCCATTTGTCCTTTGAAAGTGAAAAGCCAAAAAAATCCTCCTTACACAGCAGGAAGGTGCTGAGGGTTGCTGTGACTTCCTCTTGTCACCTTGGTGAAGAGCACTTGCCTCCAAATTTGGAAGATTCCCTGAGCATAACTTCCTCCTTCCCTCTTGCTCTGCATCCCATCGGCAATGGCCCTGTTCTTTCTGGGATGTCCATGCCAAAGACCCCTGTCCAGTCTCTCTGCCTATGGCCCTGTTTTGACCGGTACCTGCTGGTTGTACTGACTCCGCTGTCCACCCAGTGCCTCCACCACCACCCTGGTCTCCTCCCTGACCTGTGCCCTTCTTGCTTGTGTTTCTTCTCACCCTGGATTCTCCCTGCTGCTTTCTCCAGCACTGCCAGGTAACCCACCATGACGTGAACCTTTCTTTCTCTGAAAGATGACAAGTCAACGTGAACAAATAAAAAGAAATCCTTCCTTAGACATGTTATGGTGTCACCGATGACCACAGAAGAAAAGAGAAGGCACAAAGAGAGCCAGAGAGGAGATACAGGTCCCAGCTGAGAAACCCCAGGGTTGACTTCTCCCAAACCAGCCAACCAGTGAGGCCCATGTGTTGTGAAGTGGCCGTGAGAAGACCTGCCTTCCCGTGCCCCAGGACTTCCCATGGGCTGCCGTGATTAACACAGGGAGGCAGGAGCCAGGAGAGATCAGGGGATGCATCCGCTCAGACAGAGACCTCCATATGTCATGATGGAGAGGAAAGGACAGGCCTTTTGCCACGGAGTACCGGGGGAATTGACTAGTCATATTTAAAAGGGAAGTTGGACTCCGGCTTTGCACTAGACAAAAAGTCAAGTCTAGGCAGGATAAACACTTCAACCTGGAAGGGAAAGCAATAAAACATTTAGAAAATAACACCAGCTGCTATTGACCTTGCAGGAGGGAAGAATTTTGCAAATGAGGCGCCAAAAATTGTGACCCATCGGGAACTTTATTAAGATTAGGAATTCTTGGACCAGGCGCGGTGGCGCATGCCATAATCCTAGCAGCTCAGGAGGCAGAGGCAGGAGGCTCACAAGTTTGAGACTGGAGGCAGTCTGTGTAATTTAGTGAGACCCTGTCTCAAATAGTAAAAAAAAAATGGGCTAGGGGTGCAGCTCAGTTGTCCAGCACTTGCAAAGCATGCAAGTGTGAGGACCTGGGTTCAACCCCCAGTACCACCAAAAAAAAAAAAAAAAAAAAAAAGATTAGGAATTCTTTCACCAAGACTCTGCAAAGAATGTGAAAAGACAGGCCACACATGAGGAGAAAGTGTTTGTGACACATATGACAGACAAGGAACAGCAACCACATTACAGAAAGAAATGACAATAACACCAAGACAAAGGGCAGGAAGAAAGGAATGGCAAAGCGTCAAACGTGTGAGCCCATCTTTCGTGGAAGAGGAAAATCAAACGTTCCATAAACACGAGATGCTCTGGCAGTTACTGATGGGAGAAATAGAAATTAAAACCCCAAGAAGGGGCTGGGGGAGGTGGCTCGCCCCTCTAATCCCAGCGACTCAGGAGGCAGAGGCAGGAGGATCACAGGTTCAAGACCAGAGGCAGCCTGCGTAACTTAGCGAGACTGTGTCTCAAGATAAGAAAAATAAAAATGGGGCTGGGAGTGAAGCTCCGTGGCGGGGCGTGGGAAATTTAGGATAATGATCACTTCTGGTGAGGAAAGGGGGATGTAGGCATGAACTCAGCATGGAGAGATGTCGTGGGGTGAATCGCCTCTCGTTGGCCCCACCAAATCCATCTGCTAAAGTTCTAACCCACACTACCTTAGAATGTGAGTATATTTGGAGAAAGGAGCTATACAGGAGCTATAAGTGAAGGTAAAATGAGGTCCCATGGGTGGGTCTCAATCAGCTATGGCTGGTGTCTTCATAAGAAAAGGTTAGGATGTAAGCTGGGTGCAGTGGTGCACGCCTGTCATCCCAGCAACTCAAGAGGCAGAGGCAGGAGGATCACGAGTTCGAGGCCAGAGGCAGCCTGCTCTGCCTCAGCTTAGTGAGACCCCGACTCAAAGTAAAAAATAAAAAAGGGGCTGAGAGAGCAGCTTGGTGGTAGAGCACTGGCCTGGCATGCACAAGTGACCCCACCAAAAAAAAAAAAAAAAAAAAACAGAAGAAAGAGAGAGAGAAAGAAAGAAATAGATAGATTAGGACACAGACATGCAAAAGACCATATGAAAGCACAGCAAGAAGGTGGCCATCTGAAAGCCAAGAGGAAAGGCCTCAGAGGAGACCAACTTTATCTTTAGACTTCCCTTTCGAGCCTCCAGGACTCTGAGGAAAATGTCTCTGTTGTCTGAGCCACCTGCCTGTAGCATTTTGTTATGACAGTTCCAGCAAACTAATATAGGGGCTACTGTGATTCTGGGGCCTCCAGCTGTACCACTGTGGCGTCCAATCCCATCTTATCTCAGAAGCTAAGCAGGGTAGGGCCTGGTTAGTACTTGGATGGGAGACCACCTGGGAATACCGGGTGCTGTAGGCTTGGGTGAAGGACCAGGCAGCCCACTCCCAAAAATCAATCCGCCATTGAAAACCCTATGAACAGCAGAGAAGCACTGACAATGCTGTTTTGCCTGTTGTATGTAGGGTCACTATGAGTTGGACACCCACTCAATGGTACCTAACAACAACAAGAAGATTCTGGAGCCGGGTGTGATGGCGCATGCCTGTAATCCCAGCGGCTTGGGAAGTGGAGGCAGGAGGATTGCAAGTTTGAGACTAGAGATGGTCTGCGTAATTTAGCGAGCCCCTGTCTCAAAAAAGTACAAAAAAAAATGGGCTGAGGGTGCAGCTCAGTGGTCCAGCACTTGCAGAGCATGCGAGGACGAGGCCCTGGGCTCAACCCCCAGTACCACAAAAAAAAAAAGAAGAAGATTCTGGGAATTGTCTGTTTTCAGCTGGATGGTAGATACCCTGGTGTTTATTTTGTTGTTGTTGTTGTTGTTTTTAAATTGTACTGCCACATTTTATATTCTCTTTGGATATACTTGCCCTAATTTTTAAAATATGGGAGAAGAACGTGGCGATCTACTCCTGAAGTGATCCTGAAACAATCAGCCATTGAAAACCCTCTGAGTCGCAGAGAAGCACTGGCACAGTGCAGGGCATGGCACAGTGTCAGGGAGTGTTTCCATTCTGCTGTACAAGGGTTGCTATGAGTCCCTGACTAGGCAGCACCTAACCACAATTTAAAAGATAGATTTATAATTACTATCCAAATATTTTTGGCCTATGGATTCAATCAGTTTGTTCAGCAAGCATGATTCTTTAAGCATTCAGCAAAAGTCGCAGGTCCATTAGGGTAATCAGTAGATCATTCTTAAGAAAAGGATGCGGTGTTTTACCAGGGCTAGTTCATTATCTCTAGTAGATAACAATCAAAAGAAAATGAGATGAATACATGCTTTTAAACCAAGAAGTCTAGTGCAATTAGTGGTTCTGAATTAAAATAGCTCTTTGTTCTCTCTTTCCATTGGATTTCTCCTATACCATCCATATGTCTGTTAAAATATACATGTAAAGATGTTTTCATCTCTCTGGGGGAAAATGTATTCTTTAGGAAGATGTTGACATTGGAATATTATAACAGCTCTTGTGGGTACTTTATGTGAAATTAGTACAAATGTTAATCCGTATACTAGCTTGCTTCTTTGGGGCAATTGTTCTGGAAGGTAGGTATGTACATATGTATTTATTGATGGTGCTGGGGATTAAACCCAGAGCCTTGCACCTGCTAAGCACATGCTCTACCGTGGAGCTATATCCCCACCCCTTTATTTTTATTTACAAATACACTTGTCTGTATTTCTCTTTAAGGTAGTGATATGTCTCTTTAAGATGGTTATATCCTAGGCAAGCACAATTTAGAACAAAAGTAACTAAGCAATATTTATATACATGCATGTATAACAAAGATACGTATATATGGTATTTGATCCCGTCTTTTTTTTTTCTGGTACTGGGGGCCTCGCACATACTTTGTATGTGTTCTGCCACTGAGCTGAACCCCTACCCCTTTCTAAAAACTTTTTATGTTGAGATAAGGTCTTGCTAAGTTATGAGGGCTAGCTCTGACCTCGAACTTGCAATCCTCCTGCCTCTGCCTCCTGAGTCACTGAAATTATAGGAATGCACCACCACACTGGGCCATTTGGGCACATCCTGACAGAGTATTGAGACATGTTTTACTTTAATATCTCATTATAAACATAATAATCTTGTTCTTCTAAGACATGTTTAATGAATACATATTGTAAACCGTGGATAGAATAGTGCATAAATATTTATAATTAAATGTAAGTGGAAGAAAGTATAATCAAATAGAGGCAAAAGTCCTGGTACAGACACAAAAGCAGATAAAAACTCCTTTATATGCTATTTTTAAAAGAAGTGATGCAGGTTTAAAGCTGCATGGGATCGAATAGCTAACATTCAAATGCGTGCAATTCTTTTAAATCCCAGACATTGTCAAAATATATAAATTTAGAGGTGTTTGTGTAATCTTTTGTTAGAATGAATCCATAAAAAATAAAACCTGCTTAAACCCAGAGAATGTTGTTGTTGTTGTTACGTGCCGTCGAGTCGAGTCCGACTCATAGCGACCCTATGTACAGCAGATCAAAACACTTGCCGATTCTGTGCCAGGCAAACCATCTTATTTATGTTTAAGCCCATTGTTGCACACACTGTGTCAATCCACCTGGTGGAGGGTTTTCCTCTTTTGCGTTGACCTGCCACTCTTCCAAACATGATGTCCTTCTCCAGGGATTGTTCTCTCCTGACTACATGTCCGAAATATGTAAGACTCAGTCTGGCCATTTTTGCTTCCAAGGAGCACTCTGGTTGCACTTCTTCTAGGACAGATCTGTTGGTTCTTTTGGCAGTCCACGGTATATTCAATAGACGTCTCCAGCACCACAATTCAAAAGCATCAATTCTTTTTCTGTCTCTCTTGTTCAATGTCCAGCTTTCACAACCATATGATGCGACTGAAAATACCATGGCATGAGTCAGACACACCTTTGTCTTCAGTGTGACATCTTTGCTTTTCAATACTCTAAAGAGATCTTTTGCCACAGCTTTTCCTAGAGCAATGCGTCTTTGGATTTCTTGACTGCTGCTTCCACGGGTGTTGATTATAGAGCCAGGCAAAGTAAAATCTTGGACAACCTCAATCTTTTCTCCATTTAATGTGAAGTTGCGTGCTGACCCAGTCGTAAGGATTTTTGTT
>VMDO01020481.1:0-37421 GCA_007922755.1 Pedetes capensis | reverse complement strand
ACTCATAGCGACCCTCTGTACAACAGGGGAAACACTATTATAAGTGCTTCTCTGCTGCTCATAGGGTTTTCAATGGCAGATTGATTTTTGGGAGGGGGTTGCCAGGTCCTTCTCCCAAGCCTACAGCTTCTGGTGTTCCCAGGTGGTCTCCCATCCAGGTACTAACCAGGCCTGACCCTGCTTAGCTTCTGAGATCTGACGGGATCAGATGCCACAGGGCTAGAGCTGCAGGCCTATTTGAGATTATGACTACCATAATTGATAGAAAATGCAGTGCCAATGCTGAATTATGTTGTCTCGATTTATGAAACCACACTCTTCCATGTATTTGAAGCACTGAAGAACTGTGCTAAATGATGGGATTTAAAGTGAGCCGAGAAAGGTAATCAGCATTACAATTTCATGCAAGGATAGGCTGTTTATCCTTATATGGGTGGAAGTAAATGACAGTAATGGTTGTTTTGGTTGTTTTTTCTTTCTTTTTTTGGTACTTGGGAGTTGAACACAGGTCCTCAAATATACCTTGCAAGGGCTCTACCACTAGGATTTATTTATTTACTTACTCATTATATTTTATTTATTTATTTATTTATTTATTTATTTCATGTCTACAGCCATACCACTCTGGTGTCTGATCCTGTCTTTGATCTTGGAAGCTAAGCAGGGTTGGGCTGATTAGCCCATTGATGGGAGACTTCCTGGGAATACTGGTTCTATAGGCTAGGGAGAAAAACCTGGAAGCCCACTGGCACAACTATCAGTCATCAAAAACTCTATGAATAACAAAGAAGCACTGACAATAGTGCCAGACATATTATAGTGACAGATAGTGTTTCTTTCTGTTGTGCATAGGGCTGCTAAGAGTTGGACCCAACATCATGGCACCAAAAACAACATATATTTATTCTTTTTGTGGTACTTAGGGGCTGAACCCTGGCAGGGGTTTAGCTCAGAGGGTAGAGTGTGCTCTGCACTCTCAGAGGCTTTGGTTCCATCATCAGCACCACAAAAATGGGATAAGGACCTGGTCATCCACTCCTGAGATCAATCCCAAGACAATTTTAATCTCCATGGAAAGATATTCCATGGAATGCTTTACTAGATGTACTGAAGGACAACAGTTTCCATGCAAGAGCCTTGGTGGGCTGTGTGTGAGGGTGTGATTGTGTGTGGGAGACAGGGATGGGGGCAGTAACCATGCAACATTTTTTTCTCCCTTAGTTATACTAGAATTCCTTGTGCCCAAAGGCCATCTAGAAATACTGATGGTGGAAATCTCCTTGGATTAGTCTCAGAACTCAAGAGAGTTTGACATCCTCTAGGAATATCAGAGCTTCTGGATAAAAAATGTTTGCCACTAAATTGTCATGTACTTACACATTTTTTAAAATCAGTGGGTATTTTCCAAAAGAGCAAAAATTTGAATTTTGAGAGTGTAATTTGTGATTTCTCATTAGAAATAAGGGCAAAGCCCAGTGACTTTTTATTTTCATCCCTAAAACCAGTCTCAAGGATTCTTGCTTATTGTATTAAGCTTTTCATATTAGCATGTCTTATACTTTAAAATAGCCTAGGGGTAAAATAACAAATAGGGCAAAATAGCCTCTTCCATCTTTGTTTTATCTCTCCTTCTCTTCCTCCTTTCCTTTCTTCTTTCTTTTCTTTCTGACTTCCTGCTTTCCTTCTTTCCTTCCTTCCTCTCTACCTTCTCTCTTCTTCCTTTTTCTTTCTTTCTTCCTTCCTTCCTTCCTTTTTTCTTTTTTCCTCTTTCTTTCTTTCCTTCCTTTCTTCCTTTTATCCTTCTTTCCTTCCTTCTTTTCTTCCCTCCCTCCATCCTCCCTCCCTTCCTTCAATCCTTTCCTTTTTTCTTTTTTCTCCTGTCTTGTCAAGGTTTCCCCTTTAGCATCCTGCACTGACCACCTCTACTCAGTCCCCACTAGCCAGAAACCCTGTTCAGCACAATCTGCTTCTGCAGCTGTAGATTTATATTTTGTTTTTGTTTTTTTTTTTAATTTCTTATACCGTTTCATCTGAAAAAAAAACCTGTTTTTCACCTGGGATTACAGAGAATAAATTATATGATACATAAAATATTTTAAAACTGTAAAGTATTATACAAATATAAATTTTATTATAGTGCCTTTATAGAGTCAGTGTTCCAGATCCAGTGTGTTTCAAGCAAAATTCTTTTAGGACCCAGAAGATGACAAGCAATAAAAAGAAGAATTGATTGATGATGAAAACTGAGTCAAATGGTATAGATGAAGACTGAGAACTAATCACTGTATTCAGCCAAGTGGAAGTTGTTAGTGATCTTGAGAAAACAGTATTAGGAAGCTAGTAAGAGTGAAAGCCTGATAGGAGTTCTTTCAAAAAAGAATAAGCAAAAGAGATCACACAACTCATTTTTGTTTTTGAGTTTTCCTGTAAAGAAGAGAGCAAATAAATGAGGTAGTAGCTAAAAAGAGACCTAGTTTCAAGGGCAGGCTTGTTGATATCCTGAATAGTAGAGATGGGGAAAGTAATGACAATGCAGGAGAAAGATTGCTGGGGTATCATTCCACAGGCAAAACTGGATAAGATGGAGTGCACAAAGGAGAGGTTGGTGCTGGATAGTTGCACAGCCATTTCATCTGCCATAGCAGGATGGAAGGCAGCACGTATTCTGAAGGCTCGGTAGATTTGGTAGTGAGGGCTTGTTAAAGGTTTCTTCTAATCGATTTTATTTCCTCAGTGAAATTGGAAGCAAGTTTATAAACTGAGAGTGAGATGGAGTTAAAATGAATTGCTGAAGGGCATGAAACATTCATCCTGGACTGTGGTAGAAGAAAAGAACTGGAACACTGTGGTATGATTTCTGTGCAGCAGTGAGGCCTCAGTTGAGGTTAATGGTTTCTAAGTTAAAGAGATAGGCTGCCAGCATGAAGTATAAGACAATGCGGACTCCCTCAGAGCTGGAGTTTTTCTAGGCAAGTACAAAGACCAAGAGGAGGTAAGGAACACAGGGAAGTGTAAGGGGGTGGTAACAGTGGTTGACCATGGAATTTAAAGGCACATGAGGACCTGAAGAGACAGGACAGGCTATGAACAGATGGAAAATCAATGTCAAGTCCAAGGACTAATGGAGTCAGGGAGGACAGAAAGAGGTCTGAGAATAAAAGAAAGAGATAATGGTAAGAGTATGGAATTACTAATTGAGATTATGAAGAGATTGTATTTAATCATGACATAAGGCATAGTGTATGACACAGAATCTTGCTTTACACTCTTGAAGGTTGTGTGTCCTTGCCTCCATTAGGGTTTTGTGCCCAAAACCACTTCTCAGGACTACTGATTCTCATTAGCCTATTTAAAATTGTAATTTCTTCCACCTTCACTCTCACTTGGTATTCCTGTTTCCCTGTTTCATATTTCCTCAAGGAAATTTTTTTCAGTAATGAGAATTGAACCCAAGGGCTCCCACATGGCAGGTAAGTGCTCTATCACTTAGCTGCATCCTCAACTCCATTTTTGTTTGTTTGTTTGCTGATGCAGGATCTTACTAAATTGTACAGTCTGCTTCTGGCCTCAAACTTGCAACCCTCCTGCCTTAGCCTCCTGAGTTGCTGGTATTATAGGTATGCACCATGGCCCTAAGCTACTCAAAGAATTTGCCTTCAGGTGTAGCACTGTGACATCAGATCCCATCAGATCTCAGAAGCTAAGCATGGTTGGGTTTGTATAGTACTTGAATGGGAGGCTTCCTGGGAACACCAGATACTGTAGGCTTGGGAGAAGGACCCGGCAACCCACTCCCAAAAACCAATCTGCCATTGAAAACCTATGAATAACAGAGAAGCACTGACAATAGTGTTTCACCTGTTGTACATAGGGTCACTATGAGTCAGACACTGACTCAATGGCACCTAAAAACAATAACAACACCATGGCCCTCAGCTCCTCAAAGAATTTTCTTACCATCTCACATTCTATATATATTTATATACTTATTTTGTTTACTGTTTGACTTCTTCCACTGGAATTAAAACTGAAAGAGGTCAAGGATTTGGGTCTGCTTTGATACTTCAACACTTCTAGTGACTAGGTCATTGCCTGGTACAAAGTAGACTCAGCACTAAATCTATTTTTATTGAGTGACTTTAATAAAGCAATTTTATATTTTACTTTTTTTTTTTTTGTGATACTGGGGGATTGAACCCAGGGCCTCATGCAAGCTTTTGCAGGTGCTTTATCACTGAGGTGCACCCCTCAGCCCACTTTTTACTTTTTATTTGCAACAGAGTCTCTCTAAGTTATCCAGGCTGCCCCTGGCCTTGAACTTGCTATCCTCCTGCCTCTGCCTCCTGAGTTGCCACTGTGCACAGGTGCAATTTTATATTTTAATATAGCAATCTCAAAAAATCAGTAAGTCCTCTTAATTTTATGTCTTCATCTAGATATTTGAACTTTCTGAATAGCTGAGGATGAAACCATGAAATTCCTGTTAATTTTCACTATTTTATAATAGAAACTCAAATAAGTGGAAAATATGGATCTATTCTTCACTCTTAGTTGGATTAAATGGGACACTAACAATTTTTCAACTATTGTGGGCCATTATTACAAAATTAACTAGTGGAATTCACTGAAGCATGTGTGAATTTTTACCCCTTTGCAAAGAAGCTGGGTCTGCAGCACTTTTAGGTGCATCTGTTCCTTTTGTCTCCTCTGTTCTCTCAAGCCGCCATTACTTTTCTATTACTATGTGAGTGTGTTCCTGAAATGGATAATTCCACCACCAATAACTATTCCCATCCCATAATTTGCTGTGCTCACAAATTGTGAACCTACTTTAAAGGATTCAAAAAGACCATAGATATTAGTGGAGGCACTAGGTCCACATTCATAAGTGAAGTGATACTGATTTGTGTTATCTTCATTGCCTACTTCTAGATTCCTTAAGTCTGTGGTAGAAAGGAGAGACTGACAGATGTTTTCATTGTAAAGAGGTAAAGTTAGTAAAATCTAGGTCATGTAGTACTTGTTGTTGTTAGGTGCTGTCGAGTCGGTATCCGACTCATAGCGACCCTGTATACAACAGGTGAAACACTATTGTCAGTGCTTCTCTGCTGTTCATAGGGTTTTCAATGGCAGATTGATTTTTGGGAGGGGGTTGCCAGGTCCTTCTCCCAAGCCTACAGTATCTGGTGTTCCCTAGCGGTCTCCCATCCAACTACTAATCAGGCCTGACTCTGCTTAGATTCTGAGATCTGAGGAGATCAGAAATCACAGTTCTATAGCTGCAGGCTTATAGTACTTAGACCCCCTCAAAATCTTCTATTCTCATGTGAATAGTTGCCTTCTCCCTCTATTCATGTGGCCAACTCTTTGCAGATAGAGTTAAAAACATAATGCTATCATAAAAATGTATAATAAGGAGAAAGATGCCAGTTAAGGTCCTCTGATTGGAAAATGCTGCCCTTAAAATGTGACCACAGTGACATGGAAGGCAAAGGCAAGAGGATCATAGGTTCAGTACCAGAGGCAGCTTGTGTAGCTTAGAGAGACCCTGTCTCAAGATACAAAAAAAAAAAAAAAAAAAAAAGGGAGGGGGGCTGGCAGGGGTACAGTCCAATGGTAGAGCTCTTGCAAAGTATGTGCAAGGCACTGGATTCAAGTTTCAAGTACTGGGGGAAAAAAAAGCACAACTAAAGCACCAGAGACTCAGGAAAATGTATTATTTGAAGACATGTTCTAGCTGAAGCAGTAAATGTTGAAACATTTGTTTTAGGAAAAAAGAAAGAGAAAGGAAAGAGAAAGAAAAGAAAGAAAAAGAAAGAGGCTCTGAGTAGCTTTAAGGATAATGCAAAAATCTATGATAAAACTTGCATAATTCACCTGATCTAGATTTATAAAGCATAAGTAATTCATGGTGAGATATACATTTGATTACTTAAACAGATGTTCCTACAGCTTCAAGTATTAATTACATTTATAGTTTTTGTTGTGTTGTATAAGAATCTCAGTTCTACACTGGACTTTTTGGATAAAAGTAACCAATTCAGAGTAAGGAAAGAAGCTGTCCTTTCCTGGTCTATGACATACAGTGTCAAAATACAGCCCCTTATGCTCTCTGAGTGTCAGTTTCCTTATCTGTTAAATAATTCCTAAAGTCTAAATCCCATTACACATTGCTGCTGGATTCAAGGACTGAGGAGGAGGTCTGGTTCTATCAGTAGAGGGCAGTGTTATCTAGATAAGCTCTCAGAAAGTCCAGAACAGATGGAGCAATAGAAGCAGAATTTAGAATATAGGATGGATAGCTGCCTACTGCTCTGTCTTGAGTCACCAGACCACAAATGCTTCTCCACAAAATAGCAATCTTAAGTAAGTGTAGAAACGCACTCCTCCTCAATCATTTGCCATGATTCCCAAAATGGTCACATTACTCATTTCTATTGGAATATGAACAGGAATTTAAACTTCTGCAATCTGTGTTGTTTTCTGAAATTTAAAGTTTGTTCTATGAATACATTCATTTATATAAAATACAGCAGCTTGTCTATACATATTTGAACATTTCAAAATTACAGTTGAAAGTAGCAGATTTTTCCTCCTGCAAAAATATTTAAGAAGTATTTATAAAGTTTGATTATGTTTAATATCATGCTGAGGGAGGAAACCTTAATTGTACTTTTTAATATACAAGTAACAAAAGTCATTGGCTTGTGACAAACAGATCATTTTAAACTCTAACTGTATGTAGTCACAGTAATGGATGAAATCTGAATCTTGTTTAGCCTGCAATGTTTGAGCACCTCTCATTAGGGTAATTCCTACATGGGTCACAAATGCCATTCAAAAAGTTGATTCCCAAATAGGAAGACACATGTAGTGGAAAAAAGAATGATGTACATGAAATAGTAGTAGGATTAGATAGTCTAAGATGTTGTCTCTTTGATACAAGTAATCCAATAGGAGATATGGAAGCAGTGGTTGAAAAATGACAAAACATATGAATTATGATACAAGTATAAATAAAGTTAATGGAGACATCTTTGAGAAGAGAGTACCATTTAACAAAAAGAAAGAAAGAGGAAAAAAGAAAAGAAAGAAAAAGTAGGTAACACATGTAAAAATAAATTAGAAAGGCAAAGGCACTATGCCCATGTAGGATAATATAAGCTATTATCAGTTTTATCACCTTGGGGTTCATGTTCACCTTGAACTTTGTCTTTGGTGACCTCATGAGTGCATTTCAGTGGAAACTTTCAACTTCTGCTTTGTCTTTGGTTTTCATTAAATGTAGAAGTCCTACTTACCTTTTTTTCCATATTAATATTTCTGAAGCCTAAAAGTTAATGCAGGAATTATGTAATTACAGGAGTGTTAACACAGGAATGATGTAATCCCACCTGAGTCCAGGAAAGCACCTTGCACGGTGCTAGTCACAGAGTAGACAGTAGTAATCTGTCTTTCTATGCAGTGAACCACTGATGCTATTCTTGGATTTGAGACTGCTCCATTTTAGGGGGAGTTAAAAGTTTCTCAGATCAGGAGAAAGCCTGAGTTTTGCAGAGAAAATAAAATCATGCTTCTTCCCATCCTCCCTTTCTCTTTCGCCTGTAGCAACTATAAGTGCAATAAAATGTGAGAGTGGGAACGAATTGCTATGGCAACAAAATGTACTCTAATAATGAAGATAGTATCTAACAAGCAGGAGCAGCTAGAACTTTAAGGGGGAGAGAGAGAAAGAGAGCAAGAGCTAGTGAACGAGCACCAGTGCACCTTGAAGCAGGAAAAAAATGGAAAAGCTTAAAATTTTCCATTCTCCAGCCAACATATATTGGTCCATTTAGAAGAGCTGTATTTGTGTCTTAGCTAAATTCCTTCTAGGGAGCTCCAAAAAAGATAAAATTTTATAATGCATCTGAGGATGGGGGAGCCTAATAATTCCTAAGAGAAGCAAAAGGATTTATCATTCCCTTTTGATCTAGAAACATGGCACAATGTGCAAGTCATTTGGGATCCCTGCAGGTCTGTATATGTAGACCCTCTGCTTCAAGGCCCAGATTCCCAAGGTTTTCTATAGCTTTCCTGAAAAGATAATTCTCTTCCTCATAAGAACTATTTTAGAAAAAATGTCTACAAATTGGAAAGTGAGCATATGAGTCAAGAACTTAAGAAAAATAGGAAGGGGCTGGTCCTTTACAGGAAGCCATAGGGTTCCTGTAAATTAAATCTACTCCACTTATTCTTTCAACATAAAATTTTAACTGGGGTATCATTCAGAATCGACTCATTATAATGCAAGGTAAATTAACCCCAATATTTTAGCAGTTTAAAAAACAAAAGTTAATTTCTCACTCACACTGTTAATCACACAAAGGCAGAACACTCAGTTCCATGTCATCCTCATTCTAGGAGTGCTGTTGAACTTGCTGGTGTGGGGCATGGTGAAAAAGAACATGTCAAAGCTTAGTGTCAATTATTAAATGTATTGGTCTGACAGTGCTAAACACCACTAATGTCACTTCTACCTATAACATCTTGGCTAGAATGATACTATCCAATTTCAGGAAGGGAATAATGAATAAGCTTCACATGTGTCTAGAAGATGACCCATCGACATGGATATAGATGAACATGATAAATCTGATAGTATGAGTGCTTTAGGAATTTTTCTATAACATATCTCTTAAAAAAACTTTTACTTACTACACATATTTATGTTCTCTGGTAAAGTGTCAGGTCACAGCGGTATATACAAAACAGTTTAGTTCCCTCCAAGAATGTGTATGAGAACAGGAAAGTGGTTTAAGCATTAAGGGGAAGCATTGGTAAAGGGGAAGCAATGGTAGAGAGGCAGCATGACTGTTTGGACTAAAATTCAGAAATGAGGGGTTCAAACTCCAACTGATGGCAAAATCTCATCAGCAAATTTATGCAAGGATGTGGGATGAGACCTTATTCATCCAAAGGTGGAAAGATGGATCTAAGGATAAGGTTTCTTAGAATGCAAAAGCTGCCAGAACCTCATGACAAGTGTTAGTAAACATGTCTCCTCTTCCAGATCTTTGTTAAAGGTGTTCCCCAAATTTAAAACAAAAACAAACAAAAACAAAACCTGTTTCCCTATTTTCCCCTTAAATTCTCAAAATCTCTGGAAATTCTGAGATTCTGGTTGTGAGAATATTCTACAACGGTAACTACAGTCATCAGTTCAGCTCCATTGCTATCCATTCCACTCGGCAAATTCCCATTGCACTTATCAGTATCGATTTCTTTAAAGAAATGGTTCCCTAAAATTCCATAGATTCCACTTTTTCTTCCCATTCAAGATAAGCCCTATGAGATTAGTAACTATGCTTATTTTCTTGTGTACTTAGTACAAAGCTGTTAACAAAGTTGACAGATAATACATATTTATTGATTATGTCAGTAATTGGAGAAGGAAGAAATTTTATTGAGAACACAAGTGAGGCTAATGCAAGCGTACTTTGGAGAACTATGCTGTCATCTAAAGCTTTTCTTTACAAAATAGCTATCTGTTCTGGTCTGTTGCCACTTCAGTTCCTTTAAGCCCCTTCCAGCAAGGTGGGGAAGTCAGTAAAAAAGAAAAGGTGAGTGGCTGGCGATAAGGGCGATGTGGCAGGGGAATCAGAATTGAATTCAGAACCTGAAGCTTCCATTCCGTTGTTGGCTCTACTACTCACTGGTCATGCAAAGATGTGCCTAGACTTTATCCGTGAAAAGAGGATACTTGCAATCGCCTTTCCTATTTTACAGAATGTTCTGAGAATTTTATAGAAGCATTTAAGTAAAAGGAATCTGAAACTTTTAAAATACTTTACAAATATAATTTTGAAGTAGGGTCACTGAAAAGGGCCTAACTTGTATCTGAAGTCTTTTGTGTTACAGGAGGAATTTTAGCAAGGGTGGGGAGATGTGATAAAACCCTGACAACATGTTCTGAACTCTTTGAAAGCATTGTATCTAATCAGCACAAGGTCCTGTTGCTAATTTCAAGGGGTTTCTCCCCAGGCATTCAATTCGGTTTGTAAAGTGTTTTATTTATAACTTTCTGAAGGCTTAGTCTCTCTCAGAATCCCTGGAAACCAGAGTGTGATCTGATTGTGACTGCGGATTGCAGGTTGATATTGCCAGCCTGGTGGTGATTTCTAACAAAAGCAACACAGCAGGTATCACTGACTCGGGCACTACACCTTTCTGCAGCTCAGAGGGCTTTCCTTTACTCTTTCCATTCCTTCCTCCCTCCCACTCATCCAAAGCAGAAAAGCCATGGCTGCAGCCAGAATCAGCCAGTTTGTCTACTGAAGAGGGCACTGGCATGCACATAAGGGAGAATTACTAAAAGGAAGGAGAGACTCAGGGGACCTGAAGTATGTAGATGGGAAGTAATGAGAAGCCTTCAGAATTACAAGGATTCTTATCTGGAGAATGGCAGTATATAAGTCAGCAGCACCTCCCACAGAGGAGCTGTTAATGGTGGGGAACATGGCATACATAAAACCCGTGTGAAGCTAAGAGAATTGGCTTGAGTTTTAGGGCCAGCTTTCTTTGCTCTACCCTTTTCTTGTTTGAGCATTAGTTTTCTGACAGAAAAAGCAAAACAAACAAACTAAATAAAACAAAATTAATACCAAACAAGGAGCCATAACAGAAGCTACTTCAAAGCTTGGTGTAAGGTCAAATGATAATGTTTATGAAAGGGTCTTTCTTTTAATAAGAGTAACCAGTAGATAATCCATAGTTATAAGGCATTACTATATCAAGACTTTGCACCTTTTGAAGAGATCCAGGCAATGAAAATTAGGAATATTTGTGTCATAGAAGAAGAGAAACAGATCAGGGAGGAAATGAACTTACATCTAGCATCATGAACATAATGTAACCTGGGAATTCTTCAGTGGGGAAAGCAGATTTGGAGCTCCATGATTTTTATTTGGGAAATTCTGAGGTCATGGTTGTGAGATTATAGAATCAACACCCATGGAAGGAGCAGTCAAGCAATCAGAAGACATATTGCTTTAGCAAAAGCTGTGACAAAAGATCTCTTTAAAACATTGAAAAGTAAAGATGTCACATTGAAGATGAAAGTGTACCTGACTCTTGTCATGGTATTTTGGTTGTAGCACATGGTTGTGAAAGCTAAACATTGAACAAAGGAAACAGGGGAAGAACTGATGCTTTTGAATTATGGTGCTGGAGATGAATATTGAATATACCATGGACTGCCAAAAGAACTAAGAGATTTTTCCTAGAAAAAGTGTAATCAGGGTGTTCCTTGGAAGCAAGATTGGCTAGTCTATGTCTTACTTATTTTGGACACATAATCAGGGGGGACCAACCCTTGGAGAAGGATGTAATGTTTGGGAGAGTAGCAGGTCAACAATAAAAAGGAAAACCCTCCACTAGATGGATTGACACAGTATCTACAACAGTGGACTTTAACATAAATAAGATCATATACCTGGCACAGAATCAGGGAGTATTTTGTTCTGCTGTATATAGGGTGGCTATGAGTTGGATCCAACTCAACTGCACCTGACAACAAGAACAAGAACAAGAAAAAGAACAACAACAACCAGTTGACATTAAAACAAGATGATTATCGTAGATATTTGGGTGGGCCTACTATAATGGCAAGAGTGATTAAAAGTAGAAGACAGAATCAAAGTCAGAGAAACAAATCCAATGACAGAGGCAGAGGCAGGGTAATGCAATGTGATAACTCAGCCAGACATTGCCAAAGATGGAGAAGAAGGATCATAAGCCAAAGGTTGTAGGCAGTCTCTGGAAACTAGAACAGGCAAGCGCCTGGATTTTTGGATTTCCTCCCATATTCTTTAGAACTAGGAGGCGAGAAGCTCATCTTATACCTTAATTTTAGCTCTGTGAGGCTCATGTGGAACTTCTAACATATGAAACTGTTAGATAATAAATGTATATTAGCTTCAACCACGAAGTATCTGGTAATGATATGGAAGCAATAGAAAACCAATGTAGTACTCACGATTATAATATTCAGTAAGGTCTTATGAATATTAATGATAAGAGGATTATACATAAGAAAGGTGAGTGTATAAGACAAGTCTGAAACAAAGAATCCAAAGAAAGTGAAAAATTCAAAGTAGACATGAAGTCATTTTTAAATATTTCCCCAAAGCCTAAAGAAACTAAATTACAAAAATCTATTCATCTCAAATCTATAGGCATACCACCCTGGCATCCAATCTTGTCTGATCTTGTCCAGGAGGTAATCAGAGTCAGTCCTGGTTAGTTCTTGAATGGGAGACCACCTGGGAATACTGGGTGGTGTAGGCTTGAAAGAAGGACCTGACAGCCCACACCTGAAACAGTCAGCCATTGAAAACCCTATGAATAACAGAGACACACTGACACAGTGTCAGGCATGGTACGGTGTGAGGGAGTATTTTGTTCTGTTGTACATAGTACATGAGTTGGACCCAACTCGATGGCACCTAAAAAGGACAATACCTCAACTCATCCTCTTCACTTCACTGAGGCCCACATAGTCTATTTATAACATAAATCTGATCCTGACAAGCCTTTGCTTAAAATTCTTTGTTGAGTTCACTTTGCAAAAATAACACATTTATAATTTTATTTCTGTGATCTAGTTTCTCTAGTTTTGTATCCTTTAACTGTTCCACATGAAGACTACAATCTAATCATAGCAATACAATCCTATTCTTAAGCATGCTGATATTTCTATGCCTCTGCTCATATAGTAGATTTTGTAGTTAAAATGATCTTTTCCTTCAGTTTGTAAACTTTGATTCATCTTCCAGTTCAAATGATACTTCTCCAGAAACACATTCCTCTTAGGTCTTCTCTCTAATCAAGAATACTGACTTAGAGCCTGTAAGCAGGAATTTGTAAATTTTTAGGTTGGTCTTTTGAGGAGAGGAATTCCCAATGCTTACTTATCACTATTGGTTCCTATTCCCAAAAGTTAAAGTTAGCAATAAATTCCTTACCTCAACCCCCTACCATCCAGAAGCAAGTATGTGATCTAAAATTGATCAGGTACTATGCAATGTAGTGCCCAATGCTTTGAATTTTGAGTGACAGTTGCAAAGTTCACAGGTCACATTGATAGTAAAGGATGCAATGCCAGCAGACTAGATTTTGTTCTGTATCATGGTCTTTGCTTTCACGCTTTCTGTCCATTTTCAAGCTAGTTCTCTAGGCTCTTCATGTTCTTTTGCTATTTGCTATGGTCTGAATGTTTATATAGTTGTAAGGTACCATTGAGTTGGGTCTGACTCATTGATATTATGTACAACAGAATGAAACACTCCCTGACTCTGTGCCAGGCACATGATTCTTTTTATGCTTTTGTTGCAGTCACTGTGTCAATGTATCTAATTGAGGGTCTTCCTTTTTTGTTGTTGTTGATCTGCCACTCTCCCAAACATGATATCCTTCTCCAGGGATTGGTCCCTCCTGACATTTCCAAAGTACACCAGACACAGTCGAGCCATCCTTGCTTCCAAGGAGTACTCTGGTTGCACTTCCTATAGGTTCTTTTTGCAGTCAATGGTACATTCAATATTCGTCTCCAGTACTATCACTCAAAAGCATCAATTCTTCTACTATCTCCTTTATAATCGCGTCCAACTTTCACAAGCATATGCTGCAAATGAAAATACTACTGCATAAGTCAGGCACATCTTTATCTTCAAAGTAACATCTTTACTTTTCAACACTTTACAGAGGTATTTTGCAACCAATTTTCCCAATGCAATGTGTCATTTGATTTCTTGACTTCTGCTTCCATGGGTGTCAATTGTAGAACCAAAATGTTTATATTCTCCCTAAAAACAGATGTTGAAACCTAATCACTAATGTGATGGGATTAGGAGATGGGACCTTTGGGACTTTATTAGTTATGAGGGTAGAGCTCTTATAAAGGGGGTGTCAGAAAGCTGCCTTGCTCATTTCACCATGCAAATATGCAGTCGGAGGGAGCTATCTAAGAACCAGAAAGAGGGCCCTCACCAGAGTGAATTTGCCAATGTGATGCTCTTGAAAATTTCCCACCTCCAGAACACTGAGAAATAAATTTCTATTTTTCACAAGCCACCCAGTTTACTTTGCTTGTTCATTTGGTTATAGTATGGAAGGACTAAGGCACTATCCTTCCAATATCTCTTACAGAAAACCAAGGTCAGATTCTGTTCTTACAATCAGTAGTCCTCACTGATAAATGCTTCTTTCTCTATGTTCCTGTTGCACACCATTTATGCACATGTTATAATACTTGCCACTCAAAACAAGCTATAAATTATTTAGTAATCCATAATTAAGATGGGTTTGAAATAGCTCTATCTCATAGCCAAACTGCCTACAGCCATACCACTGTGGTGTCTGATCCGTCAGATCTCAGAAGCTAAGCAGGGTTGGGCCTGGTTAATACTTGGATGGGAGACTGCCTGGGAATGCCAGGTGCTATAGGTGTGGAAGAAGGACCTGGCAGCCCATTCCCAAAAAGGAATCAGCCATTTAAAACCCCATGAATAGCAGAGAAGCCCTGACAATAGTGTTTTGCCTGTTGCACATAGGGTTGTTATGAGTCAGACACTGAATTGAGGGCACCTAAAAACAACAACATAGCCAAACTGCATATAGCAAAGTTGTGCTAGCTCTGATCAATTTAGTTAGACTTTTGAATAGAGAGTAATTTCAGAATTATTTAATGTGATGTTAAAGTGACATCTTTCAGAGAAAACAATCACATTCGCCCAAATAGATGTGGTACAATGAAGCTTATGAAGAAAAATGTGGTATGACTGATGGGACCAGTCAATGATGCCACAATAGGATCTTGTTACCCACCACAATGAGCTCTTTAGGTCCTTCTTCCATAATTCTATTTGGATAGCAAATCTAAGCTCAGTATCCTGTATGCCAGTCTGTTGTCTCCTGGTTCCCCTCTGTCCCTATTTGGATATTTCCCACATCCTGATGGATCCCACCAGTCATATCACAGAGCGAGTACCAGAGCACTTAACTGTACTCATGAGGAATATGTACATGGGCCAGGGGGTAGTCCTTCAAACAGAACAAGGAAACACTGCCTGGTTTAAAGTCAAGAAAGGCATATGTCAGGGCTATATACTTTCATTGTACCTCTTCAATCTCTATGCTGAGCAAATTATCTGAGAGGCTAGACTTTATGAAAAGAAAGTGGCATCAGAATTGGAGGAAGGCTCATTAACAACCTGTGTTATGCAGATAACACAACTTTGTTTTATGAAAGTGAAGAGAATTTGAAACATTTACTGATGAAGATCAAAACATTCATTATGGATTGTGACTCAATATCAAGAAAACAAAAATCCTAACAACAAAGTCAATAAACAATTTTATGATAAACAGACAAAAGACTGAGGTTTTCCAAGATTTTTCTTTACTTGGTTCTACAATCAGCACCATGGAAGCACCAGTCAAGAAATCAAATGACCCCTGGCATTGGGAAATGCTGTTGCAAAATACCTCCTTAAAGTGTTGAAAAGTAAAGATGCTACATTGAAAATGAAGGTGTGCCTGACTTATGCCATGATATTTTCAGTTGCATCATATGCTTCTGAAAGCTCGACATTGAATAAAGGAGACAGGAGAATTGATACTTTTGAATTATAGTGCTAGAGACGAATATCAAATATACCATGGACCACCAAAAGAACCAACAGATCTATCCCCGAAGAAGTGCAACTACAGTGCTTCTTGGAAGCAAGGATGGCTAGAAAAGCCGTGGATTAGCCAGATGCTGTGGTGTGTACCTATAAGCTCCGTTACTTGGGAGGCTGAGACAGAAGGATCAAGAGTTCAGGGCTAAGACAGCCTGGGCAATTTAGCAAGATTGTGTCTCAAAAAAACAAAAAAAAGGGCCTGGACAAGGTAAAGCTCAATGGTAGAACATTTACTTGGCTAATATGTGTGAGTTCCCTAGGTTCAACTCTTACTATTGGGGGAAAAACAAACTAACAAACATGGATTCAACCACCTCCCAATGATATAAATCTGTACAATTTATACAACATATACAATTGTTTTAAAATGGAGATATTGGCTTTGGGATTAAAAAAGAGAGTTTTAAAATTATTTTTATTTTATTAAAAAACACAAACAAGATCATTTTCTCATCCTATTGACTAGTTATTATTGTTGTTAAGTGCAATCAAGTCGGGTCCACCTCATACTGGCCCTATGCACAACAGAACCAAATAGTCCCAGCACTGTGCTATGCCCAGCACTATGTCAATGCTTCTCTACAGCTATTCATAGGGTTTTCAATGGCTGATTGTTTCTGGATTGCTTCTGGAGTAGATTGCCATGTCCTTCTCCCATTTTTGCAGTGCTAGGGATCAAACCTAGGGCCTCAGCTCAGAGCAGCACTCTACCAACTGAGCTATACTGCAGCCCCACCTATAGCCTGGTAGGTCCACCTATAGACTAGAAGGTATATCTAATTCAGTCTAAGGTTAAGAGAAAAGATCATGGACCAGGTAAGTCTCCCATGCAGCTCTCATGTTTTATAAAGGGAATTTTGTATTTTAATTGTATAGGTAGCAATATTCTTTTTAAATGAGGTTTTTGGAAAGTATTTGTTTCTGAAGACTTGGAATGGAAACATCTTAACCAGACTTTGAATGCAGAAAGCAAGTGACACCTCTGGTATTAAGCATTTGAATCAGAACTGGTCCTGTGGAGCAGCTGTGCAATATCAAATGCTTTTGCAGAACTCTTGTGATAATTTGCATTCATTGACTAGTAATTCCAATGGGAAATCTTATTTCTCACTCATTTTTCACAGCTTTTCATGAAGAAAATATCACTATTTTATAGAAGCAGAATTTAAAGGACAGAAACTTTATCCTTTACATTGCCATTAATATCTATAAACCTCCCAATGGCAGCCTATGTGTTCTGTCAAGACAGGAAGGCTTGAATAAAATAAAAATTGGCTATAAATAAAGTACTCATGTTTGCTTTCCTATTTCTGAAGTTTCTATTAAGATATAATATTAATGGAGAAACATTAAGGCTCACATAAGGTGCATGTGCCTGTGTGAGCACATGTGTTTTTACAAGATCAGTAGTATGACACCTATAAGAGGTATTCTGTGAAAAAATTCTAGGTTAGCCATCATAGAAAGACCTTATAAATCTCTCTAAATGCAATTCAGCTACTAAATACAAAGTGAAAACAGGGATTTTGCTCTTGCTCACACTACTACGTGCTTATTTCTGGGCTTTGAAGTCTTTTCAGATTCCCAATGGACATCATTCATATCAAATTATCAGCTTAAAAGCATTAGATGTTCAGTTTGCCTGTCTCCACATATCACTTCCCAGATATTTCAGATTTACTGGCTTCTCCTGCAGCTGCATTAAAATAACTGTTTCATCACACAATGATTAAGCTTTTAGTGCTTACCTAGTCAGAGACTAATTCCCTAATAAGCTATGCCCGCAGTATTTTCTAAAGCAAGAATACCAGGAATGTTTGTTATTGAATGAAGCCCTTCCCAGTCATTAGTTGCTGTTAAGCCATGATTAGATCAGCTTTCTACATGCCATAAAATCATTTTTGCATAACTGATGCTCAGAGAAATTGTTGCACAACATTTTTTCAAAATGAAAGCTGATCCATTGTGTGCAGGGTGACTTTGACCATATAATATACTGGCATATCTATATATATATATATATATATATATATATATATATATGACGTAAATGTTTCAGTTTATAAATGATTCCAGGTTTATTTAATTTGACAGCTCCATTTGCACACTCAGATTTGCCATTCCCTAGCTAGTTATGGATGCACATATATAGTTGGTGTGTGTAATATAAAAATAAAGAATAAGAAATTGAAATGGTTGATATAAAGGAAATATCCATGTATCAAATGCTTGATCTTTTAGAAATCTTGGACATTGTGCAGATTTTCATTCACTTCTTAAACCTTTAGAAATTATATGGATAGTATATCTGTATCAGCTTTTACTGAAAGGTTAACATAAAGATCTGATATGTTTCTATGAACAATTTAACACCTTCCATTGCTGCTTCTGCTAAAAGAAAAAGTGGAATATTCTCTGCTATTGAGAAAGGAATGGTAGAGGCGTTGAAATAACATTTTCCCTCACCCAATTTTTCACCCAATATAAGATGTTCAGGCTCTGAAAACTCTTCTATGAATTAACTATGGGATGTTAATAGGATAACTGTATACCTGCATTTGTTCACAATAGTCTCAGTTTGGGTGGTTCCTTCTGTGATTAGGAACATCATTTCACGTTCAGAATTGTTGTGTTTTGGAGGACAAGCTATTAACCCTCCTAGGTGCTATGAAATTATTTAAACATCTTGTAAAATTGATGCCCACAGTTATGTAATAATATTTCCTTCATCAACTCAATTGTTGTTAGGTGTCATTGAGTCATGTTCAACTCATAGTGACCTTCATAGAGTTTTCAATGGCTGATTGTTTGGGAAATAGACTACAATGTCATTCTCCTGTTTTTTGTTGTACTGGGGATCAAACCCAGGTCCTCAGAAACTAAAGAGCAGCACTCTGCCAACTGAGTTAAACCCCAGCCAGCCAACTCAATTAGCAAGTATTTACTACATGCCTACCCTAGGCATATACTCAATGCTACAGGAGAGTATGACATAATTCTGTCCCACAAAAAGTTTGCAATATTTGTATTTTCCAGTCAACATACTAAATTTGACAGTACTCTGGGAAAGAAAGAATAACTCTAATGGTGTGTCATAACAGTGAAATGCCACAACTTCATAGCTTTATGACCTTCAACAATTTTACTTAACATTGCTCAGCTATTTTTGTGTCCATAAAATGAAGATAAATATAGGATATTTCTTAACAGAATTGTGGTGAAGATTTAATGAAATAAAATCTACAAAGCTCTCAACATATGACCTGTCATATGCTCAAACTCAGGAGATGTCCAAAAATATGTAGACAAAAAATAGATTGATAGATGAAATAATGAATTAACATGTGAGTTTAAAGGAATGAAAGTAGGAAAGAGAAAAGTGGTAGCAATTTTTATACTCCATTTTCTTCCCCCACTCTCTCCTATTTACTATCTATGACCTTGGCCAATGATTTAATCTCTTTAATCCCTCATTTTCCTCTGCTCTGCAATGAGAAAAATAATAGCACGATTTCTATGAGGACAGAGTATACATAGAGCATGGGCTCACAGTGAATGCTTATGAAACTTCAGTTATTAGTATTTTATGTAGTAGTTAGTATTTCATGAAAGACATAGGATGATATCAGGAGGAGAGGTGAACAGTGCTTTACTGAGGAAAATGTGGAGATTATAGTAGATGTCTCTATTATGGCAGATTTCTAAAGGAATGGTTTGCAATTGGGTGAAACCCTAGTCCCCTCTTAACAAGGTCCTCTTTGTTTCAGCACATCATTATTTGCCACAGCTAAAACAATGAAAGTAAATAAAGAAAAATCCTAGAGATGATGTGGTTAAGTCAGAACTATAGACAATTTAAGAGGTTCCGCCAAGGCCAAATTCAAATACTTATAATTCAGACTGTTTCCTCAAAATTATTCATGAAAATGTTCATGCAATCAGTGCTTTAGTAACTGAGTGTTCTTTAAAATAATCAGCCATTCCTCCTAACATGTCTTAAAAGGAAAATTGATGCTACTTTCCTAGTTCAAAAGAGAGGAGACAGAGGGAAGTGAATTGTGTGGACTAAGGTCATACATTGACTCAATAGCAGAGACAGATTTAAAGTGAAAAGCAAAAGTAAACAATGCTTTTCCCCCAACAATAAGGGTACTTCAGTTCTAAGACTATTACCATTTGTTGCCTTGACTTTTAAGTTTCCGTACATTTAATTGCTTTTGAAAGCAATAAGCATTATACTATTCTATCTACTTTAATGAATGAGTTTTTTATCACATTTTTTACTTCTCATTTGTGATTAAACTTCAACTAACTCTCAGTGTATTTATTAACTCTCAACTACCTTGTCAGTCTGATAAGAGGGGATTGAATCTGGACACTGTACAAATTATCTAAATGAGTCTCCCTTTGCTGGGGGCTTCTTCTAGGCCTTGTCACATTTCCCTTTTATTTGGAAAAACATTTTATTCCATTGAATTACTAACACTAATACTAAAAATGAAAATACATTGTGGAATTGTAGCCAAACATCTCAAGTCAATGTGGAAATCGGGGGAACATCAAATGAAGGAATCTGTCTCAGCAATTGGCTTCTATTTATTTCATAAGAAAGTCAACACAAAAGAGTAGACACCAGACCCAAAAGAGCTTTGTAAGGTTTCTTTAGCTTGGTTTTATGAGGTTTTGTTCTGTTTTGTTTTTGCCTCCTACTTATTTCATCATAATGATTAACATTGAAAGGTGGGTTACCTCTTCTCTTCTGATAGCTACAGGGAACAGAAAGCCTGAAGCCACCTTCCTGCCCATAGCCTGGCCTCAGGGAAGAATAAGCTAACCCCCAGTGATGGGAAGCAGACTGGGCCCCTGGGGTCTTTTAAGACTGGAATATTCAGCTTGGGTCAGAGGTGTGACCTTGAAGGTTGAACTGACAAGTTCTTATATTGAAGCAAAATGACTTTAGGTTTCACAAAACTGCAAAGGACTCCTAAGAACCTTTCTCAGGACCAACATGGCCCTGCTGTCTGGAACAGGTAGTCCCAGGCTATGTTTCTAACCATGTTTCTCATTATCTCCTTTCATACTATATATCATGTAAACCATATTAGTGGAGCCTACAGCCATAGCCCTGTGGCATCTGATCCAGTCAGATCTCAGAAGCTAAGCAGGGTCAGGCCTGGTTAGTACCTGGATGGGAGACAACCTGGTAACACCCGGTGCTATAGGCTTGGGAGAAGGACCTGTCAACCCATTCACAAAAATCAATCAGCCATTGAAAACCCTATGAATATCCGAGAAACACTGACAATAGTGTTTTGCCTGTTATACATAGGCTTGCTATGAGTCAGACACCAACTCTACAGCACCTAACAACAACAACATATTAGTGGAAGTTCCCTAGGCAAACCCAAAGCTTTCCACCCACAATGATATCACATATTCAGTTTCCTCCAAACTCATTCACTCTTTTTGTTCCTACATGCTTGGTGCAAGTGGTCTCTTCTGTTGGGTAGATTATTGCAGTAACCATCTTATTATTATTCTCTTGCCCTCTTGTTATCTATTTTTTTTTCTTTTCTTTTTCTCAGTACTGGGGGATGACCATAGGGCATCACGCTTGCATGCTTTGCAAGTACTGTACCACTGAGCTGCACCCTCAGCCCATTATTTTACTTTTTTGAGACAGAGTCTCACTAAATTTACACAGACCACCTCTGGTCTCAAACTTGCCATCCTCCTGTCTCTGCCTCCTAAAACACTGGGATTATAGGTGTTAGCCACCACACTCGACTTGCTATCTATTTTCAACAAAGCAAACAGTGCTTCTGTTAAAATATAAATCTATAAGTCATATCATGTTGCTCTTCTGCTCAAAGTTTTCCTTACTCTTCATATCAGTCAAACTAAGCCCAAAGTCCCAGCTATGATCTTTAAGACCCTGTATAATCCAGATTATTTTACCTCTATTGCCTCATATCTTATTTCTCTCCTCACTCATTATGTTCCAGTTAGAATGGCTTCCTGGCTTTTCCCTGAACAAACTGATCACATTCACTTCTTAGATCCTTTGTGTTGCTTCTGCCTGAAGTTCTTTTTTCCTGGTACTATAAGTGAATGTTCTCCTTAATTTCTTCAAGTATCCACTTAAGTGCCATATCCTCTGTGAGATCTACCCTTGCATGTTCTTTTTTCTCCAGAGTGTTGGTCATTATCTATCATACTGCAAATTTTATTTATATTAATTTCCTATCCATCATCTCTTATTAGAAAAGAAGTTCATATAAGTTGTTGTTAGGTGCCATCCAGTCATGTTCAACTCATGGTGACCCTTATAGGGCTTTCAATGGCTGATTGTTTTCAGATTGCCTCAGGAGTAGATTGCCTCAGGAATGGATTGCCTCATCCTTCTCCATTTTTGCAGAGCTGGGAATCAAACTCTGGACCTCAGTGACTACAAAGTGGCTCTCTACCAAGTGAGCTAAATCCCAGTCCTGTCCATATAGGTAGAGAGGTCTGATTGTTTTGTTTATTGTTTTGTTCTCCAGGCCTCTAAAAGACAGCCACTAATACAGTACATTCTTATTAGACATTACTAGAGTGGATGAATAAATGAATAAATCCATCTCTTTGCACTGCTGAAAGACTTTATGAGCATCTCAAAAGATAATTGAGTCCTTTCTTCCTGAAGTCATAGTTTCAGAGTCCTGAAGGGTCATAGTTTCTAGAGGATCTGAAAGCAAATATCTCAGTTCAGATCCAGGATGATGAAATCTTTTCAAAGAAATGTCACTTTTACTATTAGTTCCTGATTATAATTCCACAAATTCCCTGTGGGTATGGTTAATATGAGGCCCCTTTGGGAAAAAAATGCCAATTACCCCTGGGCTTCTACTTTCCCTAGCACCAAGGCATGCTCCCATGATTAATTCTCAATTCATTTTCCAATCGCATCAACTTCAGAGCCAGCACTCACTCTCTTCAAACAAATTACTAGAGGCAACATGATAACCTGGCAGAATTGTCTTAACTTCAGTTGCCTTTCTCCCTTTGAAGTTAAATCCCCTCTGCTCTTATCAGATTATCTGAGTAGATTGCATGTGATATTTTATTGGTTTTGTTGTTCTATTTCAGTATGAACATTTTAGTGTAGTCTAATGAGAGGTGAAATAAATTTGCTAATGACATGAATAATTATAAGTGTAAACAGTAGCTGGGTATGTGACTACAGGGAGAATGTCTCAATAAAGAAACAAACCCTGTGGAAGCGAACAAAGAGAGAAAGTGACAACTGTAATCAAAGTCTTTCCTCCCTCCTGGCAGTCTATGCTGCAGACAGGCTCCTAATGCTGAATACAGGACAAAATTACAAGGCTGAGGAGGATATGAACTAAGTTTTCAGTTTACAAAGTAGGTAGATGGTTGATAAAGCATAGATGTGGGAAGTACTGGATTCTACATTGATCATGGAGAATGCCACAATTGAACTGTAATTGTCTAATTGTATTATAGTCTTCCTTGTGTTACAAAGCACTGTGGTAGGCATTTCCAAGGAAACAGAGATGAGTAAGCATCATTTCTATTTCAAAGAATTTTCAACTTAATGAGAGAGAGAAAGCAAGAATATAAATGACTATACTACAAAAATCTAATCAAAAAATTGGCACAAAGATATAGACACAAACTGCTATGAAGTTCAATTGATAGAAAGGTCATAACTAATTCACTTATGTTTGCTCTGGGGTGGGGAGAGATGATAGGAAATTAATGTGGATTATGTAAATTCTATAAAAGGCTTTGTGCTCCTACAACGAGAGAATAAAGTCCATGTCTTGAAATATGAGTGAGATTTTAAATGTCTTTAAAGAAGTTCAGGAAGAATATGCCAGGAAGTGCATGTAAAGTTGGACAAATTCAGGAAACAGTAAAAAAAAAAAAACCCATTGGATGAGACTCAGAGAAGTGATGGCAAGTAGGGCTTAAAGATGGGTGAAATCAATATTTTTAAGAAGAGTCTTCAGCCAGACGTGCTGGTGCACACCTGTAAACAACCCAGCACTCAAGAGGCTGAGGTAGGAGGATCCCTGCAAGTTTGAGGCCAGCCTGGACTACACAATCCAGGGCCACTGAAGCTACATAATGAGACCCTGTCTCAAAACAAACAAAACAAAAGAAAACAAAACAAAAACCTTGAATATCAGACTGTAAATTTGTTCTTAACTTTGTAGAAGCTATGGAGCCACCTAAGACTTCAGAGCATGAGTGAGGGCATATTAAAAGCTCCTGAAATAGTAAGATTCTGTTAGGAATTTCCAGGGGACATGCAAAAGCACCATTCTCTCCATTCCTTCCATACTTTATTTTGGCCTTTCTTGGTCTCTGGCTTCCAAAGTCTCAGATGATTCTTAGAAATAATCAGATTCTTTATAAGTACAAAGGTTGACACTTAGAGTTTGATCAATATATGCCTTGAAATTGAGTAAATATTCATAGCAATTGTATTATTATTTTTACCACTGTAGAACTGAGGAAACTGAGGCTCAAATATGTTAATTATCCTGCCTAAAGTTACAGAACTAGAAAATGGCAAGAAGGACACAGGTAGGGGGAGAAAAACGCACACATTGTTAGATTGTTGCAGAAGCAAAAGTAGACATTTGCTTAATGTATTATGGCTTTGGATAAATTAATTTAAAGCACTAGAATTTTAATAAGGATTAATGAGTTGAATTAATAGTTTGAATTTTTAAATATATAGCTGAATATTTTGGTAGTTTTAGTTAAATATTTCTCAATTGCTTTGTTATCCTGAATGAACAGTTCTATTCAAAGAAGAATACAATGAAATATTTCATACATTCTGGGATTTCAAAGCTGTGGATTTCATTGAAAAGCAGAGAAATCTGAAGTATGAACAAAGAGAAATATCTTTTTACTTTGCTCATGGACAAATACTTTTCACTAATACTTAGTAAACAGTAAGTAGATTTGGCTTTGGAGAGTAATACAAGGGTGATTCTGCAACCTTTCTTAAGGAAACATTTTCATTAATTCAACTGAGTATTCTTGTTTGCTCAATTTAACAACTATTCAGCTTCATTCTCGCTGTGAGTGTGAGGAAGTCAGTTATAAAAAATGCCATAAGCACCCTTATTTAGGAAAAAAGTAGCACAATGCCATCCCCTCCACCCTTCGTCTCACTTACCTGCACAGGGGTAATTGTAGTTACGAAGGTGCTTAAAGAATTTAAATGGGACATCATTCAGGAAAGGTAACAGTAATCCCTTTTATTCCCTCCAGTCTCCCAAAATGGCAAGTTGTGATTCCCCTAATATATTTTCCAGTTTTCTTCCTGGCCAGCTATTTAGACTAAGAATAAATGATTTTTCTTTATTTGTCCTTTGGCTACACTCTGCTATAGGTACTTTGTTTTTGTTTGTTTTGTTTTGTTCTTTTCTCTTTTATTTTTATTTTTTATTATTGACAATTGTTAATGTATAACTTAATGAGTCTCATTATGACATTCCCATGCATGCATTTCATTGTACATTGCTTATGTCCACTTCCCCCTTACTCTCTCCTGACACCCCCCCTCAGGTACATTGGATAAGAGCCAATCCCCAAGAACATTACTTTAGGTCCTTTATTAGGGCTAGACCATTGTAAGTATAAAATTATTGTCATTTACCTAAATATACTCATAAGGGTGCATTTTATTTTCACAGTTAAGTTGCAAAGTCCTCACAAGCAGGTCAGGTTTCAGAAGAAGCCTCTGGAATAAGAGTTTATGTGAAAGTGACATTTTAAGAAATTACCCCAGGAGAAACTAGGAAGAGAATAGATGAAGTAGAACAGAGGAGAGAAAGAATCCAAGCACAAGTGCAAAATTGGGCAGAGTCGCCCAATGGCACAGGGCAGTGCAGTGTAAGATATGCTTCAAAGTTGGTACCAACATGAGGCACAAAGCTAGACTTTCATATTCTGATACCTGTATCAATGTGGCATTAAGAGTGCTTCCAGCTGTTTGTACATGTAGATAAAACAGCTTTAGTAGCCTCAGGGGAGTTCTCAGAAGAGATATGGGTGCTAATAGAAGCAAAAGCCCACTGAAGCTGGGAAAGAAGCATACAGAATCTTCCAAAGGCAATCAAGATTGATTTGAGCAGAGCACTGAAAGTGTGCACTATGTATGTTGTTGTTGTTGTTAGGTGCCCTCAAGTCGGTATCCAACACATAGCGACCCTCATAGGGTTTTCAATGGTTGAGTGCTTCAGGATTGCCTTGGGAGTGGATTGCCAGGCCTTTCTCCCATTTCTGCGGTGCTGGGAATTGAACTTGGGGCCTCAGAGACTGCAGTGCAGCACTCTACCCACTGAGCTAAATCCCAGCCCGCACTATGTATATCAAGGCAGTAATTAGAGATGTACATATTTATGTTTGAGATTGTTTATTACAATTATCTGAGAATCCAAATAAAGGAAGAATTGCATTATTTACAGCATGGAATACTGTACAGACATTTAAACATTTTTACTAATTAATCAACAACTGTTCTTTTGAGCTTGATGTATTCCAGGCACTGGGAATACAAGAGACAATATTGGTAAGACAGTCTCCCCACAAAGGGCTACCATTCTGGAGAGGAAAAGCAAAATAAGCAATAAATAAGGAATATAGAGTATGTAGAAGACAGTGAGTTACATGGAACAAAACAGAACCAGGCATTGTTAATCAAGAGCTCCAAGGGCAAGGTATATGTATGGGGGAGGAACAAATATTTTAAATGTTAAAAAAAGCGTCAACTAAGGATAGACTTCAAAGAGGTGAATTAAGTATTGCCACATTCATGTCTGGGGGAGATTTTTTCTGTACCAAGGAAATAGTAGTTCAAAGGACATACACAGAGAGAACATGCCTGCTATGTGTGAATAATACAATTGTGAGAAGGTTAGCTGGGCTTAGGCTGATTAAGACGTAGGGATAATATAAGTGATAAGGTTAGAGAATTAACACAGGGACAGATTATCCAGGGTTTAGTAGTAATAACAAGGTCTTCAGGGTTTAAGGAAGATGAAAAGGTATTGGAAGATTGTCAGCAGAAGTGTGGCATGATGTGACTTAATTATTTTTTAAGAATTAATTCTGGATGTATATTGAGACTAGATTATAGACAGGCAAGAATAGAAGCAAAGAGATCAGTTAGAAATTACTGCAACAGTTCAGACAAGTGGTAACAGTGAATTGGGCCAGGACTATATCGTAGGGGATGAGTGAAAAGTACTGGATTGTGTTAGAGATGAAGAAAATATAATTTACTGATTTATTGGATCAAAAGTCTGAAAGGGGGAAGGGGAAGAGTGCCAAGAAGATTGAACTTTGGGCTTGATAAATTAGAAGGATAAATGGAAATTAATTAAGATGAATTCAGTCCCCACCTGAAGAAAATAGATTTAAAAGAGTGAGGTATACCCAGAAGAAAGGAAACAATTGAAATCAGAGTAGAATTGAATGAAAGAGAAAACATTAAAGAAGAAAACAGAGAAAATCATTAGCTCCCAAACCTGATTTTTCAAGATGAGCAATGTGATTTATAAACCTTTAGCTGTGTGTCTGTCAGCTTGTCATGGTGTTCGGGCTTGAATGTTGCTGTGATGCTGAAAGCTATTTAAGATACCATCAAGGTTGCCCATGGTGGACAGGTTTCAGCTGAGCTTCCAGACTAAGACTAGGGAGAAGGACCCAGCAGCCCACTGCTGAAACAGCCATTATAAACACTATGAATAGCAGAGAAGCACTGTCAAATATAGTATCGGAAAATGAGACCCCAGGCTGGGAAGCATTCCAGAAATGACCCCAGAAGAGTTGCCTCCTCAAATTAGAGTTGACATTAATGACAGGAATGAAGTAAATCCCCTATGACCTTCTTTTGCTGGTGTGGCACAACTCAAAATGAGAAGAAATATAGTGACTGCAACAATGGGCTCAAACACAAAATGATCTTGTGCATGGCACAGTGTATGGTAATGTTTCATTCTTTTGTACATACATAGAGTAGCTGTAAGACCTCACTTCACAGCACTCAACAACAACAAGAAGCCATATTGACTAGAGAGAGAATGAGAGAGAGAGAGAGAGAGAGAGAGAGAGAGAGAGAGAACACAAATGATCAATATCAGAACTAAGAGAAGGAAATCACTATAGATACCACTGTTATTAATTAATAGGGAAAGTTTATTAGCAGGTTTATGTCAATTAACTGAACTTATATCTTAAAATCTTTACTTATGGCTCAGTGATGTGGATCACTGCTAGAGTACTTGCCTAGAATTTATCAGAACCTGGGTTCAATCCCCAGCAATATAAAACCTTTATTCAAGATAACTTCATGACCAGATAGCTTCATGGATGAATTCTACCAAACAAGTTCAGGAAAAGATAATACTAATTCTACATAAACTTTTTCAAGAAATCAGAGAGCAGAGAATATGTCCCATCACATTCTGTGAAATAAAATAACAAAACCAGGCAAAAAATTATAAAAACACTGAAGATCACTATCCAGTAAGGACACAAATACACAATCCAACCTCAAATTTAACAAATCAAATCCATTTAACAGACATGGTGATGCCAACATGAAGTATAAACACAAGCAAGTTGTCCTATAGTGCATAAGACTTTTGTGTCCATTAAAATATTATTCCACCCCTGATAATTTGCATATGATGAACTTATACTGCAGACCAAATTCTATGAAGAACTCAGAAGAATGGATGGTCAACTGTCATTGGAACATTCATCTGGTCCAGTACCATAAAGAAAATTGTGTAAGCTCTGCTATGGAAAGAATTTCATCTCCTCTCTCCATTCTGATTCCTGTGTTAAAGCTCTAACCCCAAGGTTACCACATTTGGAGATAGAGCCTGCAAGGAAGTAATTGAGGTTAAATGAGGTCATAGATATGGGGCCTGTCAGATTAGGGTCTTTGTGAGAAAAGATACCCTAGAGCTCCCACATTCTCTCTCTTCCTCCCTCCTTTTCTATCTTCTCTTTTCCCTCCCTTCATGTGCACTCAGAGAAAAGCCCATGTGAAATCCCAGAAAGAATGTGCTGTCCAGAAACTGACAACTTCTGAGCCTTGATCTTGGATTTTCCAGTTTACAGAACAATGAGGAAATAAGCTTCTGCTGTTTAAGGCACCAAATCTATGTTACTATGCTATGGCAGACTAAGACTAAACATATAAGCAAGACTTGGGGTCACCCATACTTCTTCCTGAAAAAGAAATCATTCCCTGGGGAATTAAATTTTGGAGAAATTCATAAAATTAACAGAAACACTACTCATCTTTGATAAATAAGGGAAAGTCATACAAAAAATGTCTAAAGTGTTATGCTGGTACCATTTTGTACTTTGATATTTAGCCTATGGGAGAATAATATGAGGAAAGTAACTCCTGGTTTTCATAAACCCATGGGGCACCATTGAGTAGGAATATACTGGTCTCCCATAACGATTGTTCAACTGACTCAAGGTTTTTCCTTAGGAATTGTCAAGGTTTGTTGATATTGCTGAGGGACAAATAACTCATGGAACATTCTTAAATTGCCATAGAAAGGCATACATGGCCAGGTTGGTAAAATCACCTACCATCTACTCTTTGGTTTAGTCCTTTTTTCCTTCAGATTAGAGATCTATGATTTATAGCCTGGAAGAACTATACCTTTTATCTTATCTTTGGACTTTGGTCACATCAGTTATTTTCTATTTGCTTTTACTCATGTGAAATGGATATGTGTGCATATATATATATATATATATACACATATATATACATATATATATTCTATTAATACTGAGTGACAGACACACCATACACATAATGATAAAGTGTGTAAAAGCCTGTGAGTAGAACCCACCTTCTTCCTGACAGAGCCACTCTGATGTCCAAAAGCAAGGCCACAAATAAACATAATTATGTAAACTTGTGTGTGGGTTTATTCTTATTTTCTACCTTCCTGTGGGCATTGTGGCTCTAAGTTTACAAGAAACTAGAGTTTCAGACAACAAACATTTATCTAGAAAGAGTAATTAAAGAAGATGGCTTTACAAATGAATTCCTAAATCTAATTAAACCTATTATCAACCTTGTTGCAACCCCCATTCAAGGTCCTAAGATTACTAATAGATCTGACTTTATATTCATGACCACTAGTTTTAAATTGGCCCTCAAGTCACCCCAACAATCCTGGAGTTCTCACTTTTCAAAATCATTATTTCATATCTTCTCTCTCTTTAAACTTCTAATACTTTCTTAGCTTGCTTCTTAAATCATTGCAAAAAATAGAAGAAAAGAGATGACCACCAAATCTGTCAACTCATAGCCATGACTATTCTCTCTGACTTACCTCCAGTTACAATAGTTTTCTTGTCCTTCATCAAAAGTCAACTCCTTTACTTTTGTCTTAAAGTTCACCATGTCCTCACAAGAATTTGCTTATTCGATTATCACCCCCAGTTCGTTACATTGTTAATTTATTTCTCTAATGGTTCATTCCCTTCAGTATACAAAAGTGATTTTGAAACTCCCATAATAAAATAAAATCCCCTAACCTTTTGTTTCCTTCAGTCTATGTCCCTGTGACATGTCCTCCTCAACAAATTTATTGAAGAAGTTTTTTGCTTTATGTATTTCTACTCCCTCATACCCTTTTTTCCTATTAACCCATTCTGGTAGGGTTTATAAACTAAATTATGTTACTAATACTGCTCTTATCAAGAACATCAATGATTCACATCTTACCAACTTTATGTTCTTTTCCAGTCTTTCACCATCAAAGGAAGTTAACATTCCTCTTTCTTAAAACAGTTCCTTGTCTTCCACAACATCACAGTCATGTGATTTGCCTCCTTACAACAATATCTTTCCCTCATTGCTTCTCCAAAGGCTCAATTTCAAATGTCAGAATAACCCAGGCTGCCCTCTCATTGATATTGGTCTGCTGTGGTTAGTTCTCTTGAAACATTTTTGAGGACATACATAGAAGCTGAATGTATATGAACAACTTTCAAGTAAGTGTCATCTAGATCTAATTATTTTACTCATAACATTTCACAGCATAGACTTCATCCCACAGCATTTTATTCTTTATTCTATGGTCATTTTATAGAATGAAATATACACGATTACACAATGTAATTATAAAATAGACTGGTTTTTAAAAAGTCAGTTCTACCTACAGATATTAGCAGCAGACAGAGAAAGAGTTGGATTTGGCATTGCTGCCAATCAACTAAAGAACACAGGCATTCATTATGGAAGCTGAGTCAGAAACATTCTCTTGCATTTTTCCCCCTGATGTCCCTTAGCTCTTCCCATCCCTGATCTTCTTCATTTCCTTTTCAGTTTTAAGTATTCTCCCCATCAGGCAGAGGAGTTTACCTTCTCCTCCTTCCACTTAAGCCAAGCCAATGTGAAAAACACATGGATGAGCTAGCAAGGGTAGAAACAGTAACAACACCCTACAAGTGCAGCAGCCAGTGATGCCTGAACTGACTCTGCTAGGCACAGATCAGAAAAAATCTACCAGTTCCCTGGATGACAACTTTCTTATTCAGGAGAACAAAAAGAGCCCTTTACCTTGGGGCACCTCTGGCAGCACATCTGCTTTTATTCTTTCTGGGCTTTCTTAAACTTTTGCGATCATAAATTCTTATATTTATACTTGCCCGTTTTCCATTCTGTCCTGCTAATAAAATGTATTATTACTGATTTGGCTTTAATGGTTCTTATTTCTTCTTTGGCACATTAGAACAAAAGATTTTATAGCCAAATCTAATATTTCAGAGCACTGGCTTTGGCAAGCTTTCTTCACAGTGCCTTTGTTTGATTGGAAGCTCTGCACCAAGCTTATTAGTAACCTCCAGAGGCCAAAATTTGGCTCTGATGTGGTAGAATAGTTATAAGGCCTAGGATTGATTTAAAATAACCATTTAGAAAATAATCCTGGCACGTGTGGCTTCTGCACCTGTTCTACAAGTGCTGAAAAGTAGAATGGCGATCTGCCCACACTCAGATAATCATCGGTGCAATGACATGGGCCAGAGTGATGAGAGCATGTGAATACCTGGAATGAATGTTGATGACCAGAGCATGGTGGGAAGCAGATTCAGCCCCAGAGGGCAGAAGCTCCTCAGTACCAGTCTACAGACATCAATTAGGAATGCAGGCTACAGTCATTTCTTTTTATATTTCTTTAAAAAATATGTTGTAGGGGATGGAAGTCAGGGCCTCATGCATGCACTCCACCACAGAGCCATGCTCCTAGCCCTTGCATTTTTAAAAGCAGAATTATGAATTTTTTGATGAAAATTGCTGACAAAAGAATTGCTCTTATATTCAATTTTCTATAAGCCAATAGAGAAGGAAGATTATTTTAGTTTCTCTCATTAACATTGCCTTGGTTTGAATGCTTCCCCTAAATTCATGTGTTAGAAACTTAATCACCAGTGCAAGTGTTGAAAGATGAGACCTTTAAGGGGTGATTAGGTTAAGAGGGCTCTGCCCTCATGCATGGATTAATATCAGGAGTGGTTTAGCTCTTGCAAGATTGGGCCTCTGATGGAATGATGAGTTCAGTTCCCTTCTCTGTCCCTCTCTCCTCTTCTGGCATGTGTATGCATGCATATGCACATGTATGCTTTCTTGTCCTTCTGCCTTCTGCCATGGGATAACGTAGCAAGAAGGCCTTTGCCAAATGCAGGAGACTCAACTTTGGACTTCCCAGCCTCCAGAATCATAATAAATTAGTCTCTGATCTTTATAAATGATCCAATGTCAGATATTCTGTTAGAGTAACACAAAACAGATGAAGCCATCTATACCAGTATTTTCTTAATAATTAAGCAAAAATAATTTAGTTTACACAAACTCCAACACAGAGTTGGACAGAGTCCAGCACAGAGGGACTAGAATTATGACAAAAACTACATGTATTATCTAATAACTCTTTTAAGAAAAAATGAAATTTATTTATGATCTGTGAATACCTAATTGAGGAAACATGACATAAATGCCTTAGACTGAGGGGTGGGCAGAATCAGCTCTGTGCCTTTTTGCTTAGTCCCACTAACAGCAAGAATCGTGATGCATTTTTTCTGTTAGTAGATTCTATGGATTCTCCATTGCAACTATTCAACTCTGTTGCACCATAAAATCAGCGATTAAGCAATATGTAAATGATGGGTATGGCTGTATCCCAATAAACTAAAATAGGCTGTGGCCCATATTTGGCCCAAAGGCTGTTATTTTCTGACCTCTATTTTAAAGAAGGCTGGCATGCCTGAGTTGGAGTTTCAGCTAAGCAGCTTTTAAAAGGGGTGAGGTCTTGGAGCTGTAGTGTTTAAACTGCTCAAAGCAAACAAACTACATGTAACAGAGCTCAAATGAAAACCAAGAGACACCAAATCTATCATTGGGTGTAAAGCATAGGTATATCACAGAGGAAAATAACAAAAATATCAGAAACTAAACAAACATAAGAAAGAAGTAACTAATGATAAAGGAATGGATGAAGTAAGATGAAATATTTAAGCTCATTTTAAATAATAACAGGAATGCAGCACAACTTTCTTAACCATGATGAGAGTAGACGTAGTTACTATTCCTTCATTCTCTACTATTATTGGGCTTCAGAAAAATAGCTTTTATTTTTCTTCCATCATAAACATCTGGTAAATAAAATATGCCAGACCAACCAGCGAGCTTGGAGAGATTCAAAGAAATAGACAACACCTTCAACAGTTTTCAACTTCTCTTCTGCATTATTCTCACTTAGAGATGTCTTTGATGGGACTCTTCATTATATAATGCTTTGTGTGAACATCTGATTGAACTTGCTAGGCTCTTGTAGTCTAAGCTCATGGATCAGGTTTTTGCTTTTTTGTTTTGTTTCATTTTGTTTTTATTTTGCTGAAAATACCTGTTATGTTTAAATATGAGATGTCCTCTGCCAGGCTCATGTGTTAAAAACCCTTAGTCCTCAGCTGGTGGCCTTATTTTGGGAGGTTCTAGAAAATATAATAGGCAGGGGTTAGATGGAGGAAGAAGTCACTGGGGGCATGCCTTTGAAGGTTATATCTGTCCTCCTGTTCCTTCCTCTGTCTCTTCTTCTGGTCCACCATTTGGTGAATGGCCTCCTCATATAGAAGAATGAGCATGTTCCCACCACTATGATGTTCTGCTCAAGCAGATGCAGCTAAGCAATCCTGCACTGAACCCTCTGAAACTATGAACTAAAGTAAATCTTTCTTCCCTTAAGTTGTTTCTATTTATTCACAGCAAGAAAATAACTAATACATACCTCTTTTCAGAACAAAGTGGCTGGACCTCTATGTACCATGCTGTGTGCTCAGCTGATCTTATGAAACAACCAGATAGAGGAAAATTAATTTTTTTTCTTATTTTTATATCATTAGGGTTTCTAGGAAGAGTTTCATTCTTATTTCACTGATGGTACTTTCAAGGCATTTAAGAAAAAAATGCTTTTAGCTAAATGTGAATGATATAGGAAATTATTTTTTCTTTCTGGACAAAATACTGAAAGGACTGCACCTTGTGCTTTTAAGGAGCATTCTTTCCATTTTACTTCTATATTTTCAATAGATATTCCATTGTAAAATTTGAATTTTTATTCACAGCAGTGAACATGGGTTTCAGTGGGTGAAATAAAAATTTAAGTTCAGGCAAGAGATCTTGGAAGAAAAATTAAATGTCAAACAAAGTTGAGTAACCTGAATGAAGAGGAATAATGGGACTTCAAAACCTGCTTTGACACATGACAACATGGCATTGTTTGAACAAAGCACTTGAAGAGGACATGTATGCTGTCTTTTAAAGGAGCAAGTACATATGTTATTATTGTCATTTAATGATTAGATGGTGTGGCCCAGGTGAGTTATAATTGAATATATATTATTAAAATTCATTAATGGACTTGGTAGTTAACACATCTGCACAGTACTGTTCATCAACCTTTTTATTTCTTAGTGATCATCTTCTGGCATTTAAATCATTTATAAAAGGCATCCTCTGCTCTGATCCCAATTTAATGGGGGAAAAGATGATAAGAGAAATAACTTGAAATAGAAATATAACTTAATATTTCAATGCCCTCAGGTCTCTAATTAGACCATTTCTCCCTCCACATAATCTCTTACTAAACTAAATTGATTCTTTTTCAATATAAAAATAGTACAAAGCCTTTGAATTTTGAACTAGTGAAGTTCTGTAAGCTCTTTGAATTGTGAGCTGGAAAATAACAAATCTTATTTAATTAACAAAAGAATGAGATAGGGATGAAAAACATGATGTTAAGACACAGTAAGAATTGATTGGGATTGCGTTTTTAGCTGTAAATTTGGTGAGGAGACTTTGCTTGTGAGACAGGCAACATTAATTACTCTGTTCCCATAGCAGAGTCTATACTAAAAAAATATTAAGCTGCAAAGAAGTAGGGAAGCATCTGTGGATGCATTCTTTTGCACCAATAAAATAATTTTATTGGACTCCATTCATGTGCATACTTAGAATTTAAATCCAGAAGATCTTAAAGGCCTGTTTTCATTAAATATTATATACCATTTCATACTGGAATATTCATAAAAGGGGAGAATGGAACACAATTAAAAGGAATAAATTCACCATGGGTTGGCACTCTATAAAATCTCCTTTTCACTTTGTGTCTTTAACTGACTTCTTATACAAAGGTGACCAATATCCCAGTACTTAGAGAATTCAAAGCAGTTTCTTTTCATGGTCAAAATTCATTATATTTCAAAATCATGCTAGTAGTCTAGTCCCTCTACAGCCTTAAGGACCAAATTGACAAGATAAATATTTGATAGCCTTTTGTTCTTCTTTGGTCCCCATCATATAGGAAAACAAATATTTATTACTGAGCCCTGTCTTAATCTTATTATGATAGTATCCTTACTCTGACTACCCTACATCCTCCTTACATGAAGCCACACTCTTTCCTGTCCTACTGGCTCATTCCTCTGCATTTGAACCACAATCCCATTATTGGGTTATTTCTACAGTCATATATTTTTATTAACAATTGCCTGTTACCAACTTTTCTAGATTCTATGTTTGATCAAGTCTTTGTATTCTGACCAAATCCCTTTCCTTCCCATCTGGACTCCCAATTTAAAAAGCATCTGAACACTGTCAAATATGCACATAATATGGTGTTTTATTCATAGTCAATATTCCATTTTTAGATATCCTTCCTCAATGTACATATAAACACATATTAATTTCTCCCTTACCTGACTGATCATTACTTTTCTGTCATTGGTGTTGCTTCTTGTTCCCTCCTTCCACACAACAAATAAAGGACTCCCTTCAAGGCTGCCTCTTCAATTTTCTATTTCTTTTCTCCATGCTTCCCCTTAAAGATCTCAGCTATTCCCATGGTTACAATCTATCATTACCAGGCAACTGACACTGAGGAACACAAGCTCTTGACTTTCAATGTCTTGCCTAACAGACCCATAGATTTACTCACAAACTAAACTCATCACCTTTTCTTATAAACTTGTACTTCTTTTAGATGGTTCCATTTTTACTCAGTGTAACAAGATTTTCCCAGGCACCTGAACTGAAAGATTATCACTATTTTAAACTTGCCAACTACATCAAATTATCAGTAAAGCCTATTTATCTCCTATCATATAACTTGCTTGTTTCAATATTTTTATTCCTTTAGCAAAGGATGTAGTGTAGATCTTTACTAATGATTAATTATACATTTACTTTAAACTTCCATTTTCCCACCTCTAGTCATCTTGTATACCACCATAATGTTAATTTTATGAAAAATACTCTGGCTATAAAGAATTAATAGCTTCTTATTAATTATAGCAGTATTAAACAAATAATGGGATACATAACATTGTTTAAAATGGAAAAATAATTAATTTTAGAATTTATATAGCTATTGATAATGGTCATAAAAGCTTATCACCTCGAGTAAGGGTTTTATGGAAAATATCTCTTGGGATGAATATAACTTTGAAAAATGAGTCAATTTAAAGAAACTAGAGTCTACCTTAATGACAGAAATGGAGTAAAGCCTCAGAGACCTCCATCTGCTAATGTGGCATGACTCAAAATGAGGAGAAACAACTGTAAACATCCATTAATAATTGGAACATGGAATGCATGTAGTATAAATCTAGGAAAATTTGAAGTCATTAAAAGAGAAATGGAGAACATAAACATTTATATCCTAGGCATCACTGGGCTAAAATGGACCGGCATGGGCCACTTTGAGTCAGATAATCATATGGTCTACTATGATGGGAATGACAAACAAAAGGGAAATGGGGTTGCATTCATCATCAAAAAAGACATCTCAAGATTTGTTCTGAAATACAATGTTGTCAGTGATGGAATAATATCTATATGTCTACAAGGAAGGCCAGTTAATATGACTATTATTCAAATTTATCCACCTACCACTAAGGCCACAAATGAAGAAAGGGAAGATTTCTACCAGCTTGTGCAATCTGAAATAGATCAAACATGATGCAATCAGGATGCACTGATAATTACTGCTGACTGGAACATGAAGGTTGGAAACAAAAAAGGTTCAGTAGTTGGAAAATATGGTCTTGGTGACAGAAATGAAGCTGGAGATC
>VMDO01020480.1:14436-37541 GCA_007922755.1 Pedetes capensis | reverse complement strand
TTGCTTTGCTCCTTTGTCAAAAATAAGGTGGCTATAGGTGTGTTGAGGTATATCTGGGTCTTCTATTCTGCTCCAGATGTCTTCGGGCCTATTTTTGTGCCAGTACCAAGCTGTTTTTGCAACCACTGCCTTGTAGTAAAGTTTGAAGTCAGGGATTGTGATTCCCCCTGCATTAGATTTGCAGCTTAAAAGTGTTTTTAGCCTCTTCCTTTTAACCAATAGTTGTTTTCAATTTCACTTGATCTACTGTCCCCAAGAATTAGTTCTTCAAAGTTATATAAGACACTGATATGATCACACCCTTTACCTTCTTTAGTTCAATGATTAGCATTTAGAGTGAAGCCCAAATTCCTAAGCACAGCCTATAAAGCCATCATACTTAGCCATGGCCTATCTCTCATTCTTTATTTCTTGCTAATCTTTTATAATTCAGTTTTTATTCTCTCTTTAGATTTCCTTGAATACCAATGTTTCTGCAACTGTAGTAACCACTGGGAATAAATATCTAACAAAAGATATATGACCCCTTGCCACAGTGAAGATTATACTTTAGTGAAAGAAATAAATTTTTAAAAATCTTTCTCTTATTATCCTCCTTACTCATCACCACTCCACACATGTGCACACATATATGTTTTGCTTTCCTATAGCAAAGAGGTTGTGTCTTGAGAATAGTGACTAAGAACATGAATTCTGGAGCTTCATTCAAATCCTAGCTCCTCTATTTAGTAAGAGTGTGAATTTGGGTATGTTTCCCCATCACACCTATAAATCACTTCCCACAGGTTGTTGTGAGGATTAAGTAAGCAAACACATTTTAAGAAACTGAAACATCTGGCACATAGTAATGTTAGCTATTGTTATCATTAGTGTAGTCAGTGCTACATGAAAAGAATTGCAGTTACAATGACTCTTGATTGTGTAGGGGACCGAACCCACTCTGAGAATGCCCAGTGGTGGGTGGTAGTGGTGAGGCTGAGTGTTTTCTACCCAGAAAGCACTTTCCTGAGACCACCAGATGAAAATCAGCAGCTCTCTTGTAGTCTGGAAGGAGGCTAATGAGCCTGGAGCAGAAAAGAAAGTGTGTTAAATAAGGATGACACTCTAACATATATTTGTTAAAGTGCTAGTGTTTTTTATTATTATTTTTAAATTTCCTGGACAGACATTTCTATCTGTCTGTCATAATCTTCTCCAGTATCTGCTTGTCCAACACAGACAAAGAAAGCGGGGGGGGGGTGAGAGAGAGAGAGAATACACACACATGTACACACACATGTACATATTATGCTAAAATCAGAGGCAACAATGAGTTTGAGAACCTAGAGTATACTTATATAGGATTACATACTAAATGAATTTCGAATCTCCTTCAGGAAAACTCCTCATGACACCTACTCTTCCATCACCCCTGATACTCCCATGCTGTATCAGGTGTTTCTGCTCTGTGTAAACTCATAGCAGAACATTTATTGCTCTGTAACAACAACAACAGCAACAACCAATTCTATCACATGCTGCTAGAAAGGGAATTAACAGACCATAGGTCTTTTGGACTATTTTATTTTATTTTATTTTATTTGCAGTATTGGAGGATTGAACCCAAGGCCTCAGACACTTTGTTGTTGTTGTTAGGTGCCATTGAGTCAGTATCAGACTCATAGCGACCCTCATAGTGTTTTCAATGGCTGTTTCAGGATTGCCTTGGGAGTGGATTGCCAGGTCCTTCTCCCATTTTTGCGGTGCTGGGAATTGAACTCAGGACCTCAGACACTGTAGCGCAGTGCTCTACCAACTGAGGTAAATCCCAGCCCTCAGACACTTTAGGCAAGTGCTATACCACTGAGCTATAATCTTATTCCCATTTTTATTTTTTATCTTCAGACAGGGTCTTCCTAAATTACTTATGCTGCCTCTGACCTCAAACTTGTGATCCTTCTGCCTATGCCTCCCAAGATACCGGGACTCTAGGCGGGCACCACCGTACTTTGCCTTTTGCCCTATTTATCTTTGATTTGACATTGGCTTGGCATAAAGACAGCCTTTGCATGCCACACTATGAGACCGCCTGGGTTTGATCCCCAACACCACAAAAATAGGAGAAGGACCTGGCAGCCCACTCCTGAAACAATTGGCCATTGAAAACTCTATGAATAGCAAAGAAGCACTGACATGGTGATGGGTATACCACAGTGTCCGGGAGTGATTCCTTATGTTGTACATAGAGTCCCTATGAGTCAGACCCAACTCAATGACACCTAACAACAACAGTCTTCAGAGCATACAATAAAATTCGAGACTACAAGTTTATATAAATACTCCTCAGCTTACAATGGGGTATATCCTGATAAAACCATCCTAAGCTAAAAATATCATAATGAGAAACTGTATTTCATACACATAACCTACTGAATATCATGGCTTAGCAATACAGTCAGCTAAAGTGTGCTGATTATTTTTTTATGCCTCACAGGAAGCTGTGACTTTCTGCTGCTCTCTAGCATGGACAGAAAATAATGTAATATGTACTATTATCCTAGAAGAAGACAAAAGTTCCAAATCTGAAGAATACTTTGTACTGAATGTGCATGGGTTTCTCACCACCATAAAGTTAAAATATGTTAAAGGGAAACTACTCAGTCTGTTAGTATAGTATATTGAGGTTACCTGCCACCAATTCAAGAGTAGACACATCAAAAATGTTTCTTATTCTGTGGTATCTAGGATTTCCATTGTGTGTAGTGTTCTCATTATAAAATCTTACTCTTCTACTTTTAAATGCAAAGACACAGTTGGAATTTCAATAATGGATTCTTTTTAATATGAAGATGAATTGAAGATAAATTTAATATTTTAACCATATAATATGGAAATTTTGCCTCTATAATCACTGATCCTACTCAAATAATATAAATTTAAATAAAGATTTAAGAGCCTCAATTATATTGTTTTTAAAGAATATAAAATTTATTGTTGAAAATAGAAGTTATTGTATATTTTCTTCCTATATGTTAAGATGTATATTTTGTTTGTAATTAGCTTTACCTTTTACTTTTTTCATCTGGACTCACTGAGTCACAATTGATATTCACTATTAAATTAATATGATGCTAAAATCAGATGCACCAACGAATTTAGTAACCTGGAAATGAGGTGACAAATTGCTCATCAGCATCTACAGTTCTGTCTTGCCCTCCACTCTCATTACATCCTTTGTTTCTGCCTAGTGCCTGATTTTTTTATTTTTGTGACCAGAGTCCACACTTGATTGACACTGACTGACAGCTGCTGGAAATACTATTTCCCTTCCTGTGAGCCTAAGTGCAGAGGACCATGGTGAGAAACAACTTTTTGGTTATTCCAGCCTATGAATATGAATGGAAAATCCATGCCTCCCTAAACAGTGATTCACAGTTCAGTGAAAAATGTTGGACTCTGACCCAAAATAACATCGATCTGCCCTCATCAGTACTTGGGTACTCATATGTGCATTTGTGTGTGCATTTGTGTGTACATATGCATGTGATAGTATGCATGCGTGTGTTTGTGTGTATAGGTGTATTTGTGCACATGCAAGTATTAGGGGATAGTGGGTAGGAGAAAAGGCTGAAAACATAAGCTAAGAATAGGTGTGTGAGAGCAAATAAATCCTAGAGGAGATATAAAGCAGGATTTCTCAACAGGGGTTAAGTGAGAAATGTTAAGTACTGAGAGAGTAAATTTCAAGTGACTATTAATCCCAATTCTCTCACGGATGGTACTTAACTAGTCCCCATTCAGATGCATAGATGAGAAGTTAATTCATTATGTACAATGATTGCCTTAGCTCATTTGTCCTAGTAAATGCTGATTGCAAAAGTGTAGACTGTGAGGCCAATAAAGCTGATATTTTAGTTCTCCCCCTTGCATAGGTCCACGCCAAGGTTGGGGAAGGGGCTTAAACTGGTTTAACTATTTGGATTTAAGTTTCACAATTTCTAACCAGGTTGGAAGTTTTATTATGTTAACCTAGGGTTAGTAAGAATATTCTCTTTCCTAGAAGAAGAAGAAAGAAATGAAAGAGAAAGAAAGAAAGAAAAAGGAAGTAAGAAAGAAAGAAAAGAGAAAGAACAGAAAAAGGACAGAAAAGGAAAAACAATCTGATTGACATCTCCATATACCTATACAATATAAATAATGACATGGAAGTTTGGCAATGATCAAGAAGGCTAATATGTAGTGAATTAGGTTGTCTTGCAAATTATATTGCACCATGGTCTAATATCATTTCATTGATCTGAGGGACTTTATTGGATATCAAATTTACACATTAGATCAACTTGGCAAAACTTGTCTTTATTTCCAGGGATAAGGGGCTTTCAAACATAAATGACATTTATATATTTGCTGAAAGCTTTTGAAATATCCCAATAGCTTTTAGATGCTGATAATTAAAAAAGAATACTGCTTATCTTTCCTTTTCAGTTGGTAAAGATGTAGGCACAGGAGTTTATTCTACCATTTCTACCATGATCTTAAGTCTCTCTCTCTCTCTCTCTCTCTCTCTCTCACACACACACACACACACACACACGGATGGTAGAGAGAGAAATCCAATAATTTCTTTTGGGTAAAAGTAAAAAAGGAGGAAATATTGAGAATTACATGCTTAATTCTAGGGGTAGAGGATATGGAACGAAGTAGAGAATCCAGTACTATGTAATTTCCCTTTTCATATTGTGCTCGAAAACTAGTATTTTCTTTATATGTTCAAATAAGTGAAAAACAAATCCAGATAGTTCAAAGACAACAAAGCCCAGCCCTTCCACTTGATAACAAGACTAGGTAAAAAAGTCAAGAATCAACTTCTGGTATTTTTTTTTTATCACAACACTACTTTGTAAATATTTTAAAGTTCATGTAGATGATAAGAATGAAATAAGGAGAAAACAGTTCAGTCAAAGAAAAGACTCCAACACAAAGGAAACTTTTTTTTTAAACATTGGTGGTAAGGTCAATCATAATTTTATGAGTAGTTTATACAATTTTGTTCAATGAAATTCTCCTCCCACACCAGCACGGCTTTGAAGGACTCTTTGAAGTACAATGTAACATTATATCTGATCTAAGAGGAGAGAGTGTGATTGTAAGAGAAAACTTTTGAAAGACACTGACATACTATAGAAAGTAGCTTGGCCTAGATTTACAGCAAAATAATAACAGGATAACTCTGGCAATCTAAGAGCTAGATATTTTTTAATCTAAGGAGCAAGTGTATATTTGGAAGATACGTTAAAGGTTTTTAATATTCTTGCCCCTAAATATGAATTTAGTGATAGCAAATGCACTAATAACAATCCCAGAAAACAGCTTATATGTATATCTAGTATTCTATATATACACATTTGTGGTTTTGTTGTGAATATTAGTGAGATGATTTTTTTGAAACTTTTTGCTTTTGGATTTTTATGCACTGCACAGTTAAATATTTCTAAAAGAGTGCTAGTCAATTATCATCTTGCCTTGTTTCAGAGTAGGATAAAATCAGATTTGTAGGGAAAACATAAGAACCTAAGGCAATTCCTAAAGCAGTTGACTAGATGGGATATTCAAACATCTGTTGCCAATAAACACATGCATTTTTGGTGTTCCTGCCAATGCAAACTTGTTATTCAATAATTATTATTAATATGACAGTTAATGTTTTATTGTGCTTCAAGTTAAATAAAATGCATTATTTAAGTCCTATAACCTTTTTGTTTCCTCCAGAGTTTGGCTGTTTTGTAGAGTTGCTGATCTTACCCAATCAGCAGTGAGATCAAGTGAAAAAAAAAAAAAGATAAAATAAAAGCATTGGCAGGGTGCAGGAAACAGAGGAAACACAAGACTTTTAAATGCCCCAAATGAGAAAGGATTAGGTTGGACATTATTGAAAAGATATTCTACAGATCATTAATGCTCTGCTGTTTGCTCACATTAGTTCCCTTAGTCGGGCCTCTTTTTTAAAAGACAGTAATCCTATCAATAGATAACTTGAAATGTAGGTCTTCGTGGGCTTTGGAAAGAAAGCTGTTTTCCCACTTAAGATTATGTATAAATTTCCAGTGCAGCAGACAGTAACATGCTGTCATGTGAAGTGGTGGAGCATATTCTGAAAATTTTATAGGGAGTTGTCATAAAACGGGGTGCCAGTGCTTTAGAGAAGCAAGGCAGCACTGTATAGACAGAGTGCATCTGAGTAGAAAGGCTATTTCTTTTGGCCAGTGTGGAAAGTAGAGTGAGGTCAGGGATAGGACTTACTGTAGGTGAATCAGCTTGGGATTTTCTGATACAATGACCAAGGCTGGGGCAGGACTGGATTAATGGGAGCAGGATTTTGTGCCAAAAGTATTGTTTTAAAGGATATTCTATTTCTAGTCTTGTAAAAGTTCTTGACTGACTCAGAACACTGGAAAAGACCTCTGAAGAGTGGAGGGAATTGCTGGAGCCCTTTGTTTCTGAATTTTCCTTCTACAAATTTCCTCCCATAATGTCCTTCCACATACAGTTTTGAGTTCCATGGCTTAGAATGATTTTCAATATAATCTATAACATCTCACAATTTACCCAGAGCAAACACCAGGGTCCTTATTTCCCCTTTCTTGTAATAGTGGACAAAGCATAGGTTTGATGGTCATCCAGATTCCCCTTTGACAACATTCTAGCTGTGGGCATTTGAGCAAAATACTCAACTATGTACTTTGGACAAGTAGTCAGGAGGGACCAATCCTTGGAGAAGGACATCATGTTTGGGAGAGTGGAAGGTCAATGAAAAAAGGAAAATGCTCAACTAGATGGATTGACACAGTGTCTGCAACAATGGGCTTAAACATAAATAGGATTGTGTGCCTGGCCCAGAATCAGGGAGTGTTTTGTTCTACTATATATAGGATCACTATGAGTCGGACTCCACTGGATGGCAACTAACAACAACAACTCAACTACAATGGAATTCAGTTTCCTTCTCTGTAGCATGTGGTTCATGACTTCTATTTAAAAGAGTTACTGTCAAAATCACAGTACCTGCCAGAGGAAGCACACATAAAACAGTGCTAATTAAATAATTTAAGTTGTTAAAGTAACTGTTAACCTGACCTAGGCAACATTCTGAGAAAGGAAAGACATTTTGGGATTCAACTCTTTGTCTTTATCTTTCCAGGTGTCTTGCGACTTTATACTGATAGCAAGAATTCATTTTTATAGAACCATTTACTTTTATAAGGAGATAGTCACAGAGAAAAAGGAATTATTATAATATGTGATTTCAGGTGGTAGTGGAAATAGTACAAAGTTTTATTTCTGACTTTGACTTGCAAGTTTTTCTCTATTTTACTAATATATAAAATGATTTTTATTTTACCTGAAGATAGGTTTTACAACCTTTAATCTTTAGTGACACTTTATAATCAGATTTTTTTTTTTTTTGCTGGTACTGGGGGGTTGAACCCGGGGGCTCGTGCATGCTTTGAAAGGCCTCTAATACTGAGATATATCCCCAGCACATGTTTTACTTTGTATTTTAAGTTGTCTCAATAAGTTATGCAGGCTGCCTCTGGCCTCAAACTTGCAATCCTCCTTCCTCAGCCTCCTGAGCGACTGGGATTACAGGTATGCACCACCACACCTGGTCCTAATAAGCATTTTTACACATCATATTCTGAAATTTTGTTATATGTTTGTGTTTAATAATAGCTGAGTTAAACAGTTGAGGAAATTAGAAATAGTCCCAGGAATACTTCTGTCACCAGGGTACTTGATTAAATCCCTTTAGATTCATGCTGACAGGAAGTCAATAAAGACCCATGTAATTTGCCTGGCAAATTTGACATTAATTTGTTGCTGTAGTTCAGTATGTAATTCCATTTAAAATAATCTAGCATTTTTGGTTGGTCTTCTTGGTGAAGCCACACACTAAATACTTCATTTTGTAGTGGAAGGACAACTCGCTTTCTTTTTTTTTTTCTAATATGAGACTTTTAAAAATTAATTTCAGATTAGAGAACTCATTATAAAATTCTGTATGTATGAATATAGCCTCCAGCTGTAACCCTGTGGCATCCAATCCCGACAGATCTCCAAAGCTAAGCAGGGTCAGGCCTGGTCAGTACTTGGATGGGGGACCAGCTGGGAACACCAGGTGCTGTAGGCTTGGAAGAAGGACCCAGCAACCCACTCCCAAAAAGCAATCCGCCATTGAACACCCTATGAACAGCAGAGAAGCACTGACAATAGTGTTTCTCCTGTGGTATATAAGGTCGCTCTGAGTCGGATGCCAACTCGACGGCACCTAACCACAACATATATGAATGTGTGTGTGTGTGTATAATGTTTGAAATCTGCCTCATGGGATCTGTTATATATGCTTTCACCTTCCATGTGTTCCATGGATTGAAGGCACCCCACAACAAAAACAATGCTCCATGGAACATTACTTCGAATGTTGTTGTTGTTAGGTGCCATTGAGTAGGGTTTGACTCATAGTGACCCTCACGGGAATTTCAATGGCTGATTGTTTCAGGATTGCTTTGTGAGTAGATTGCCACATCCCCCTCCTGTTTTTGCAGTGCTGGGTATGGAACCATAGTCCTCAGAGAGTATGGAGCAGCACTCTATCAACTGAGCTAAATCCCATCCCAAGGAAGGAGACATTATACTTCAAAGTGTTCTCTGCTATTCATGGGGTTTTAATGGCTGATTGTTTTGAGACTGGGCTGCTGAGCCCTTCTTCCATTTTTGTGGAGCTGGGAATCAAACCTAGGGCCTCAGCGTGCATGGAGTAAGCACTCTACCAACTGAGCTAAACAGCCCCATTACTTAGAATAAGGAATATATATTAAGATCTTGAAAGAGTAGGACTAGAAAAGAATTAAAGTACCCCAATCCCTTTATTTTAATGATGAGGAACACTAGGACCCAAGAGATCAAGTGATCTGTATTCGAGGTGATCCAGCTCTTTTGTGACAGTTTTTGTGTCATTATTCTATATTCCAAGCCTTATTTTCAATCCTAATGTAAAGTTTGGCTGGAGAATGCTACCCAATATAATTTTATTTGCTGTTCTACATTTATGGATATATGTATTATTCAGTATACCTGCCCATGTTCTACTTTTCTTTTTTCTTGGAAGGAATGAGTTCTTCTATGAATTATTGGCTGCGCTTCCTTTCTATTTCCTTCTCCAACATGTCTAACTTTTATGTTGCAGGATCACGCTGTTTACATCACAAGCTTCTCTTTCTAGCCCCTGCCATTTGCATCCTTATGTCTACTTTGGTAACTGTTAGGTTGTATACCACATATTTTGCTGGCTGCCTTTCCATAGTGTGGTAGGATTGGACTGTAGTACTCTTCTTTTAAGCCAGTTATGATCACGTGACTTGCTTTCATTGAACCCTGAACAGATTGAAGAGCTAGCATGATTATTCAGCATCTGCTACTTTGAGAACAATGTTCCATTCAGTTTAGACAAAATCCACATGTGTAGAGTCATTCTTTAAATATCTTAAAAAAAATACCTCTATCAAATACTAATGCCCATAGGTAAAGATGTACTACCATATTTCACAGATGTTAGAACAAGATTTAAAACACAGAGGAACTTGCTGATCATTAGATCTCTACTCAGATGCAATTAGATCTGTTGTGAAAGACCAGATGACCATCTGGAAGAGATACTGAATAGAAGTTTCTAGACCATCTATACATTTTTCTTGAAGTGCCAGGATTCTGTCATCTTTTTTTTTTTTCTATCCTATATTATACTAGGCTTTCTCTGGAGCTATAAAACTCATATTCATATGAACATTCTTAAATGGCATGTGAATAGTGAGAATCACCATGTAATCATCTTGAATTGGATTTTTTTTCAATTACTGTAAAATTTTAAACCTGGTGCTGAGAATAATTTCTGTCCAACACTGAATAATTCAGTCACTCAAAGAGAAGCCATTGATATGCAAAGTTTTGGCAGAACTCTTTTGAACAAAAGTTCCACAAGCAATCCAAAACACAGATGGCCCTAGGATTAACTCACTCTGCCAGGATTTCTGAGACATATTTTAATCCAGACAGTATATAATCTGATCTGTAAAATACAAATTTGGTTTCAAGCCCACCATAGGCAAATTCCATAAAAATCATTAAAACTCATTTTGTGAGATTCACAAAACAATTCTATGTTTATTTTAAGCTATTCCCATGCATAGTATTAAACTCAGTTTAGCTCATGTGATTTAAGTGAGGTATTAAGAAAGCAGATAGAGAATCAGGAAACCTAGTCTACATCTCTGGTTTTGATACCAATTTCCTAATTGATCTCAGGCAAATACTGATCCAGACTAAGCTGATAGGTTTAATTACATATTAAAATTCTATGAATATGTTATTTCTTTGATAAAAACAAGAGTTTATCATCTTCCTATTTTTTATTTGTTTTTTTTTTCAGTACTAGGAATTAAACTCAGGACCTTGTACATGCGAGGAACACACTCCTTCACTGAGACACACTTTCAACCTTTTTTTTTTCTTATTTTCAGATGAGGTCTTGCTAAATTGTTTAGACTGCTACTGGCCTTATACTCCTGCCTCAGCCTCCCACGTCACTGAGATTATAGATGTGGACCACAGTGCCCAACTATTCTATTTAAATACTCAGTGCAGGATGCTTACAGATGGCAATAGAAATCAGCAAACCCTAAATTGCTGTTTCTCTGTAATGGGCATGAAAAATGAAAGATAATTAAATATGTATACAAATAAGTGCTATGAAATTATGTTTAGCATTTTAGAAATGTTTTTAGTGTTTTTATGATTACTTGTTGTTGTTGTTAGGTGCCGTCGAGTCGGTATCCAACTCATAGCGACCCTCTGCACAACAGGGGAAACACTATTGTCAGTGCTTCTCTGCTGTTCATAGGGTTTTCAATGGCAGATTGGTTTTTGGGAGGGGGTTGCCAGGTCCTTCTCCCAAGCCTACAGCTTCTGGTGTTCCCAGGCGGTCTCCCATCCAGGTATTAACCAGGCCCGACCCTGCTTAGCTTCCGAGATCTGACGGGATCGGATGCCACAGGGCTACGGCTGCAGGCTTATGATTACTAGGGGTGTAAAAAAATGTATACACATTTTAAGGGATGTTATCTATGTTATTTTTTGAACTTGAATTATGATTGTAACCACTCTGAGCATCTCTTGTGCTTGCAGAAGTCAAATATGACTTGTATTCCATCTTTTCCTTACTATGTTTTGAATATTATAACTTCAATACTTAAAATGTGTATATTTTTGGCATCTTTTGTACATTTGCGATATTTTACATGTAAATATGCTTAAGGGTATGTGGGTATTTTGAATGTACAAAAGCAAGGTTGTGTTGCTTCTTTGACTTGTTGCATCAGCATCAATGTTAGAATTTATTAAATTAAATTGAGTGGGTCATAGGATACTTTTTTCTTTAATTTTTCTTTCTTTTCTTCTTTTTAAATATAGAAATCATAGAAAGATGAGGCTACAGAAAACAAAAATATTTTGTTAACATTATTGTATAATTTTACCTGGACCCTTTAAATAAGAACATACTGTGCACATTTATATATCTCTAGGTGTTGTTGTGGGCTGGGATTTAGCTCAGTTGGTGGAGCGCTGCTCTATAGTCTCTGAGGTCCTGAGTTCGATTCCCAGCACCACAAAATGGGAGAAGGACATGGCAACCCACTCCCAAGGCAATTCCGAAACAGTCAGCCATTGGAAACCCTATGAGGGTCGCTATGAGTCAGACTCGACTCAGTGGCACCTAACAACAATGTGTTGTTGTATATACTTAGCATACACATATGTATAAACAAACATAATTATGATTTTTTTGTTTGCTAAAATGGAATTTTTCCCTTCAGTCATTTTTTAAACATACTTTTTCTTCTAAGGATCCTTTTTTATTGAACCATTAAATTTCATAGAAGCTGAGCAAACTTTTCACTAATGTATTTAAGTTCCATGTGCTATGGGAGTCGAGATCTGTATGTTTTGTTTTCCCCTGGACTCTTCAGATCCAGCAAAGTCCAAGAAGTTTACTGATTTCTCTAATCTGAATGCTCATGTTCCCTCAAAGAGCATACTGTGTTTTGAAACCTAATCCCCACGGTGATGTTATTAAGAAGTGAGGGTCTTTGGGACACAATGAAGTCATTATGATGGAAACCTCATAAAAAGGGTTCCTGCCTCTATGAAAGAGGCAGGGGGAGCTTGTTTGTATCTTCCACCATGTGAGGACATGTTTTCTTTGAACCAGGAGGTGGGACTTCACCAACACTCAATCTGCAGGTGTTTGATCTTTGATTCTAGCCTCTAGAAATGTGAGAAAGAAATTTCTGTGGGTCACATGCTGCCCACTTTATGGTATTTTGTTATAGCAGCCTGACTTGACTAAGATACTCAACATATTTTACTGAATAAATACATGAAAGTCAGAAATTGAAAAATGCATTTAAGAAATCATATTTGTTAAAATTAGGAATAAGAATGTAGAAAGATATTTTAGAAGGTCAATTTATAGATAATTCACTGATTATTGATTGGTAAGACAGATCAATCTATTAAATACATTAAATAAGAGTAGAGGCACTCCATATGTTAGCCCAGGATGACAATGTTCCTTGAAATGTGAGTGAATAAAGTAGGGCAGAGATAAGGAGAACTATTTTACCCAGGCCTTCTTATATAAGTTTATGCTACTGGTTCTAAGAAAAAGTGATTGTGTACATGCCCATGTACAGGTGTGTGCATGTCTGTATTTCTGCATAGCTGTATGTTTGTCCTCCCATGTGTCTGTCAGCTTGTCATACTGTAGGGGCTTTGTGTTGCTGTGATGTTGAAAGCTGTTCTACCTGTATTTCAGATACCAGCAGGGCCACCCGTGGTGGATGGGTTTCCACTGAGCTTCCAGACTAAGAAAGACTAGGGAGAAGGTTCTGACAGCTCACTTTCAAAACAATTATCCATTGGAAATCCTATGAATAGTAGAGAAGCACTGTTAAGTATAGTGCTAGAAAATCGGTCCCCAGGCTGGAAGGAATTCAAGAAATGACTGGGGAAGAGTTGCCTCCTCAACGTACTTGACTTCAATGATAGGAATGGAATAAAGACCTCCTTTTGCTGTTGTGGCAATGACTCAAAATAAGAAAAAGTACAATTTCTGTAACATTAGTCTCAAACTTAAAAAATCTATGTGTGAGCTGGGCACGGTGGCACACACCTATACCAGCGATTCTAGAGGCAGAGGCAGGAGGATCGCAAATTGGAGACCAGAGGCAGTCTGCGTAATTTATCGAAACTGTGTCTCAAAAAAGTAAAAGAAAAAAAAAAAAAAAAAAAAAAAAAAAAAAAGGGCTGAGGGTGCAGCTCAGCGGTTCAGCACTTGCAAAGCATGTAAGTGTGAGGCCTTGGGTTCAACCCCCAATACCGGAAAAAAAAAAGTGGTGTGTGGTACAGTGTTGGGTAGTGTTTCATTCTGTTGTCCATGGGGTTGCTATGAGTCAGATCTGACTTGACGGCACCCAACAAGACCCAAGTATTAAGAAAAAACTAAGCCTTTGATTTAGAGGATATTTATTCATGTTTCCAAAAGAAAACTAAATATTTTAGGCCAATAAATCTGTGCTTTCAGTGTAAAAATATAACATGAAATGTTAAAATAAAGTGTCAGTGTGATGTATTAAGCAGTTCATGATATTGCTTCAGGAGAATGATAAGAAAAGTAACATAGTGTGTTTATAACCTATTTGAACTTGAACTTGAGATTGAAGCTCAATTTAAGATCTTACTTTAAGATGAATAGGATTAAAGAAACATAAATACAGCAATTTTTTATTTCAGAAGGGCATATACATGATGTAGAATTTGTGACTTGAAAAGATACTTTAGAATGTGAAGGGGAAATATGTTCAGATACTACTAATTTACAGCAGTCTTTAACAATTTAATGATAATGAAGCAAAAATTAGAACACCATATTTCTCTGGTATACATCCCAAGTTTATAAATGGATTGTGATACAGAATTTTATGTACTTATTGCTTATTATACTTGGAATGTATTTTCCTTACAGGAATGTTTTCAATAATGACTCTTTTCCTAAAACATTCATGAAGATTTCTAATGTATCCTAATGCAGCACTAATAATAACATAACATATTTTCACTGAAATTTACCCCCCCCTTTATACATTGTTCAAGAATGTATTCTGAATTCCACACGGATTTCTAGAAATGCCTCTCCTTAGAAAAAATAAATGAGGATGCTGTAATGCTGTCCAGTAGAACTTTTATGATGATGGAAACATCCTATAAACACCACATGTGCTTAGAATATAGCTAAAGAAAAACTGAATTATTCATTTTTATAAGTTTGATTTAAAATTAAGTAGTCACATATGGGAAGTGGCTACCTTATTGGACAGCACATATCTACTTTTTGTTTCTACTGAGGCTTTTTTACAAATTGTGTATTGGAGACTAGAGAGAGAGATGGATTACACTCATTTGTTCACTATGACAATGAACACGGGACAGTGTAATTTAGCTTTCGGCATGTTTCCAAGTCACTGTCTACAAATAATCAGTTCTGTTGCCTAACTTTCCTTGGTTGCCTAGCATTCTTTTCCTCCTGCCTCTGGAGAAGAACCCCTCTGTCGTTAACCTGCATGAATCCTTTATAGGATCCCTCTTGAATCAATTACTATGCTCTTTGCAAACATAGAAATTAAGACTTGGAATATAGACTGTCTTGTGTTTATAGGCACTTAAAAAGATGTTTGTTCACTAACTTTATCTTATGCAGATTTTATTCTTCATCATAACCTTTGTTTCTGATGTTACTAATGAGCAGTGACTAGGTGACGGAATGGATAAATTAATGAATGAAGCTATCAAATTTTAATTCTTCCCTCAGGGAATTTATATTGAGGGGGGTCATAAATAGTTTTTCCTATTCTCCCTGTGATCTGTCCAGGAATACTTTGTATTATCAAATAAGCTGTACTATAAAACTATAAGAAAGAGAGAGAAAAATCATATCTGTTGACAACAATTTAAAATATACAGCAAGTATTAATTAAATTTTGGTTCATTTTCATTTTTAAGCATGAGGGCCTCTCAGAACAAATCATTTTATTTTGCCTAGCTGAGTTAAAAAATTGTTGCTATTTTCCTAAAAAAATTTTGCCTTGTGATAATGTTCCCTTTATCCCATATTTTTACTGTTATGAATTCTGATGAAATTTAAAATCATTTATTGAATTGATTCTTACTGGGGACACATCAACAGATTGTACAGAATATAAATTATGTGAAAAATGAGAAAGACAGAAATAACTTACTATTCTAATATCTAATGCACAATGACATCGAGATTATATATAAGAATGAATTCTTAAAGATGTACGATCATCTGTGATAGGATGGTTTACAAGCTTTTAATACTATTTGTATTATTTAGATTATATTTCACTTATGAGAATAGATAATTAACTATTTGCAGATAATTAACCATGTGAAGCACACAATAAGGATTCAGATGATAAAATATTAATGTAAAGTATAAATTATTAATATACTGCACATAGTGTATGAGTGAATTCTGAGGATAAGAATATGTGTTTACTAATTTACCATGGAAATTAATGTGCAAAGGAACAGCTTCTTCTAACCTTGCTTCCCACAGACTCACATCCTGGGAGGAATTTGATTAATGGGAATAGTTAAGAAAGATATTATATTTTGATTAAAGTAGTTTAATTTTTCTAAAAGAAATCAGACATTTATTTTGTACACTCAACAATATGATGAGTATATTCCCTAAAATATCTCATTCTTGTACTTCTGACATCTCTTGATACAAGAATTTCTGTACTCTAGGAGAGTACTTTATATCTGAGGAAAGCTTCAGTAGTTGACAACTATTTTATTTTATTTTATATTTTTTAATTAATTAATTAATTAATTAGTTTATGAATTTATTTATTTATGGTACTGGAGGTTGAACCCAGGGCCTCGACCCTGCATGCTCTGCAAGTGCTGGACCACTGAGCTGCAACCTCAGCCCATTTTTTTACTTTTGAGACAGGGTCTCGCTAAATTGCACAGACTGCCTCTGGTCTCAAACTTGCAATCCTCCTGCCTTTGCCTCCCGAGCCACTGGGATTACAGGTATGTGCCACCACGCCCAGCTATATTTTATTTTTATAGAGGTTTCAATAATATAATATTTTGTTCATGCAAGAAGTCCTTTTTTCTCTCTCTCTCTTTTTTTCTTTTTCTTTTGGGTACTTGTGAGATGATGCCAAGGCCTTGTCTTGTATATCCTTTGGAAGTGCTCTACCACTGAGCTGGACCCTCAGCCCATTTTTTGTTTTTGTTTTGAGATAGGATTTTGCTAGGTTACACAGGCTTCCTCTACCCTTGAACTCACAAGCCTTCTGTCTCTGCCTCTCATATTGTTAGGACTGCAGGCATGTGCTACCACTCCCAGTGCAAGCAGGCATTGTTATTAAAGGAAATCAAAAGATGGTTCTAGTGGCAGGAAAATGTGATTATTTAATCTTTACTTGCTTTCCTCATTCTTATATTAACAGATAGGCAGTATATTCTTTCCAGAGTTGACTCCAGCCTTCACAAATTATTTGTGCCCAAGTTAAATTTAGGAGCATATTCCTCATATGTGGACAAAATCAATTTTCTCATTTTTACTAGTAGTAACCTTTATCCCATCAAAAGGCTATGGAATGCATTTCTCATTCTGATCAAACAGTTTTAAAAAGTGTGCCATTGCTCACTGGATAAACATAATTATTTATTTAATAGCTAATAACTCAGTCCAGATGATGTGATAGAAAATATGCTACCAACTGACATTACTTTCTAGAGGAAGTGATTGATAAGAAATCAACAAGCAGGTTATATGCACCTAATAATTCTAATAAGTGATAGAGGGAAATAAGAATGGAGGAGACTTAAGTTGATGAGGGAAAGTGTTCTAAGGAAATCATGAGCAGAGATACAAAGAATCAGTAGAAGACATTGATGGGACTTATCTGTGGAGGGCAAAGGTGACAGATGTACAGGTGGTCAGTGTAGGAGAAAAGCAGAGGGAAGGGAAAGTCTAAAAGTCCTATTGGTAAACCATGTTGTGGGAGCTCTCTGAGGTCAGTGTCTAGAATGAAAAACAAGGTAAGCTAGAGATAGGGAATCGGCCAGAATTCCCAAGTTCACGTGACCCATAGATAAGAATTTTAATCTTCAACTTAAGAGCAATAGAATGCCATTGAGGAGTTTTAAACAAAGTTGTCCTATACTTAAAAAACAGACATTTAGTTTATTTAGTCAAGGATGGCATACAAGTGGGCAAGAGTTCACCTAGAATTCAGAATATTACCTTATTACAGTGTATAGATTATGGATTCTTGAATGAGGGTGGTGGAAGGAAAATTGGGAAAAATATATGAATTTAAAAATACATAATGGTGTGTGTGGCAAGTGAGGAGGAGGACACCATAAAATGTTTACCATGTTCTGGCTTACAGATGTTGGCATTCAGAGGGGAGATTTGTGGTTTGTGGATATTGTTTGAAGCTATATGTATCAAGAGTTTACAACTAGATCTCTTTAGTGGGCATCAGAGTATAGGAATGTGGAATTCAGGTGAGATAAAGTCTGGGTTGGTAGACATGTGGGATCTTCAGATATGGATGATGATGATGATAGAAAACACAGAGGATATTTTTTCCAATCATCATTTGAAGAATTTCATACTAAAAACAACCACATATCTATATCTAAATCTATCTATGTATCATTTAATGGTCAAAACAGGTATGATCACCTCACCTTAAAGGTAGAAAAACTGAAGTTTAAAACCTAGGTAGTATGTATAGGGCCAGAGTTAAGAACCAAGGCAGTCTGGATCTCTGCAGAGTCCATGCTCACATCCCCTGCAATCTATTGCCATTCAAGAAAGTCTCAGCTACACAAATGGTACTTCAATTTGTCATTTTTTGATTTTATGATGGGGCAAAAGCATACATTTACAGTCATTCTCTTTTCAACTTTTAATACAGTATCCATCACATTTTTTGAGATATCCAAAATTTTATTATAAAATAGGCTTTGTGCTAGATGATTTTGCCCAGCTTTGTTCTGAACAGGTTTAAGGTAGGCAAGGCTAAGCTATGAGGTTCGGTCAGTTAGGGGTATGCATATTTGTCTTATGTGGTCAATTTATAATAGATTTGCCATGATGCTACTCATTTTAAATTGAGTAGCACCTATATTTATCTAACTTTTATGCCAAGGACATTGCTTTTTACTAATGTATTTCCTAATTGACAAAATTTATATATACTTATGGGGTAGAACATGATATTTTGATATATGAGGAATGTGGAGGTGGCTTGATTTTCTGTTAGTGAGATATCAGAAGGTATTCATAAAATGATAAAAGGCAGAAATTGTTCCCTACACTCTTCTGATTTTAAGAGATAATTTTAATGCTAATTCTCACACTTACATGTCATCATAATTAATGTGGATTGATATCAATGAGTTACATAGAAAGAAAGAAGACAACTCAGAACAGAGCCCTGGGGAACTTTAACCTACAATTTTATTTGTTTGTTTTTGTTTTTTTGTGGCACTGTGATTGAACCCAGGGCCTCATGCCTGCATGCTTTGCAATTGCTGGACCACGGAGTTGCACCCCCAGCCCATTTTTTTTTTTTTTACTTTCTTTTTGAGACAAGGTCTTGCTAAATTATGCAGACTGCCTCTGGTCTCAAACTTGGGTCCTCCTGCTTCTGCCTCCAGAGTTGCTGGGATTACAGGAATGTACCACTGCACCCGGCTCTGATATACAGTTTTCTAAAGAGGAGAAGCTGGCCAAAAGGTTGAAGTTAGGCAGATATATAAAAAGAAAACAAAGAATGTAGAATCATAGGAGCTAAAGGAAAAGAGAGTTTCATAAGAAAGAAGGAGTTCAGTTGTCTGTTGTTGCTAAACCCAATTAGGTTTATTGCAAAATCCAAGCTGCTCACAAATAGAAACTAAACTTGAAAGAAAGACAATTAGAATGATCATGAACATTAGAGATCTATTTCTATTCCTATCCTTGATGTTTCCTAGTTGAGTAACATGGAGGGCAGAGCTCAACTTGTCCAGATTTTAGATTTCTTATGTAGAAATAAATATCAATAGCCCTTTCTTCTCATGCTATTATTCAAATTTATGATTTATCAATGTTTCACAGTAATGATAAAAGTTTTTAATTTTTTTTCTGGCTAAAAGACGCTCTTTGCCTGAGCAAATATATTATTGCTCACATTCACAAAAGAACTTGTGATATACGATGAACTCCCAGTTGGGAAGTCAGTTTACATACAGATACCAAGCCAAAAAGTGTTTTTTATTGCTAGTGGAAATTATATGAAAATTAAGTCGTAATAGAATAGATTCAAATTTCTTCATGGAACATGACATTTTTATCCTAATACATAGTCTCCACTATTTACACAGAAAATATTTATATACAAGGGAGCTTAGAAGATTCCCAAGTGTCTGGTTTTCACCCTTCAAATATTCAACTTGGCAAGTTCTTCATGTACTTGTATTTGATATTGGCACAAGTAGAGAGATGTAAATTTTGCATTTGCTGAACAATGTGCACTCATCTGCAATTCCAAATGGCATTCACATTTAATTATATCCTTCTGTCTTAATGAATCTTCACTTAATCTTTTATGAATACAGTAGAATGATCAAAACAAAAGATCATCATATTCTTTACAAGTTTCTGGGGGGTTGGTTGTCACTTGAGTAAATGAGGACAAATATTCAAATTTTATTTGATTCTGTAACATTAAAAACACATTACCTTTATTCTTACTGGACAGTTGTTGTACCTTAATAAGAAATATGTTTAATATGCTGAGTTATGAATATTAAGTAGGTTTGCTATCTCTAGTTATAAAGATTCTGATGTAGTGGGCAATGTAGTGCTAGGGAATTAGTTGGAGATAAAGAAAAGGTAGCTTTTAGGAAATCTATTAATAAGACACAGCAAATTTGCAAATTTTACCTACAGATAGAGAAGAAATAGTGTAGTGTTTATTCATCAAATGGATGTCTACCAAACATTAGTTACCTGATCTATGGTAGATCATTTGATTTTTCCAAAGAACAGTACTGTCATCATTAAAATGGTAATGGTAACATCTCACCCTTAAGTCTGTTGAGGGAATTGAACAAGATAATATTCATAAAGCTGTAAGTACTACATAATGGTACTGTATATATTGTGAGTAGTCATTTATTAGTAGCTAATTTCATTATCACTTTACCATTGCTAGTATTATTGTGATGCCAAAATTGCAGAGTAATTTTTGAAAAGTGAGCAATGATATCTAAAATTGACAATAATTAAATTCAGATGTTCACAAGTCATAAGGTTAAATTGTTTGATGTACCTGACCTACTAAATATCATAGCTTAGCCTTGTTGTTGTTGTTGTTAGGTGCCATCGAGTCGGTATCCGACTCATAGCGACCCTCTGTACAACAGGGGAAACACTATTGTCAGTGCTTCTCTGCTGTTCATAGGGTTTTCAATGGCAGATTGATTTTTTTTGGGAGGGGGTAGCCAGGTCCTTCTCCCAAGCCTACAGCTTCTGGTGTTCCCAGGTGGTCTCCCATCCAGGTGCTAACCAGGCCCAACCCTGCTTAGCTTCCGAGATCTGACGGGATCGGATGCCACAGGGCTACCGCTGCAGGCTTAGCTTAGCCTAGCCTACCTTAAATCTGCTTAGGACATTTATGTTAGCCTACAACTGGGCAAAATCATCTAACATCAATCCTATTTTATAATAAAGTGTCGAATATTTCATGTGATTTAGTGAATGATATACTGATAGTGAAAAACTGAATGGTTGTATGGGTATATGTTTGTACTATTGTAAAGTAAAAAAAAATTAACTGAAGTTGAATTCTGATAATTTGGGGATAGTTTGAATATTATCAATCAAAATTCAATAGGAGCTGATGTCAAAAGCAAGGACTCACAATTTTCATTGTTCTTTCATTTGTATAAGACTTTTTTACTTTTTAAAAAATATATTTGATGAATTTGTTTCTGTACTATGAAAAAGAAGAGCTTGTGAAGTAAAAACTGCATTCAATACATAATATACTGAAATCAGGAACAAGTTTGCTGACTTTTCAGTAGGCGTTGGCAACAAAATGTAAGTGGAAATTCACATTAGTAAATAAAATCACTTGTAAATTCTTTAGCCAATAAAATATTTTTGAGTGATTGCCTCTACGGCATTTAGAATTTGTCCTTCCTTATTTCAGAAAATCCAAAAGTTTACTCCACTACAAATCAGATGTTAATGTCTCTTTTGTTATAAATTCAGATTGTCTTCCAATATAACTTATTTATTAATTCCTATCTTTCTCATTGCCTGCAACTGTAGCACTGTGGCGTCCGATCCCATCAGATCTTAGAAGCTAAGCAGGGTTGGACCTGGTTAGTACTTGTATGAGAGACTGCCTGGGAACACCAGATACTGTAGGCTTGGAAGAAGGACCTAGCAACCCACTCCCCAAAAAATCTGCCATTGAAAACCCTATGAATAGCAGAGAAACATTGACAATAGTGTTTCCATCTGTTGTACATAGGGTCCCTATGAGTCAGATAATGATTGGATGGCACCTAACAACAACAACAAACTTCCTGATGTATTATGAATTACAAATATTAGGTAGATGAGTAATATAAAATACTTTAATCTCTAGAATATTTAAAATTTTAGATAATAACACGCATTTTAATTATTTAGTAAATAAAGATGTCATGCTGGGCACTGAACAAAACATAGTGGACAAAAGATATGTTATAGTTTGTATCTGCAAGAATTTCGGTTTAACTCAAAACCTCTGAATGTCTACAAACAACAATATTAGACAGACTGAAATAAACACATGCAGTTGAATAATAATGCACTGTGGAAAGGTGACTAAACTTCCAAGGGAACTGGTAAAGTTTTCTCAGAGAAAGTGGTATCTAGTAACATACATTGGTCTGTTGTTGTTGTTAGGTGCCCTCTAGAGTCGGTATCCAACTCATAGCGACCCTCATAGGGTTTTCAATGGCTGACTGTTTTGGGATTGCCTTGGGAGTGGATTGTCAGGTCCTTCTCCCATTTTTTGTGGTGCTGGGAATTGAACTCTGGACCTCAGAGACTACAGTGCAGTGCTCTACCAACTGAGCTAAACCCCCGGCCTACATTGGTCTAGAAGATGAAAAAGATTTCATTCATTTGGAGAAAGGGAAAGAAAAGGAAAAAGAAGGCCATTCCTGGAAGATAAATCGAGGGAGGGTGAGGTGCAGGGAAGAGAGAGAGAGAGGCAGAGAGAAGGAGAAAGGGAAATAAAACACATAAAGCTAGTGGTATAAGTAGTTGAGAAATATATTTCTGAAAGCCAAGATGGAAAGCTAACTACAGGGAGGTCTGCAGAGTTTTTCCTAAGACTTGCTTGTGAGTTAATCTACAGTGATCATAACAACAATCCATTTTATAGTCATATCAATCATCAAGTGAAAAGAGGCAAGAAATATGTTGAATGTAACAATACAAATACATGAGATTGAGCTTCCTAGAAGGGTTTGGAATTTGTAACTACTAACGATTAAGATCAATATACTTAGTGACTGGTCTGTCTTTAAATCCAGCATTCTGGAGATTATCCACTAATAGCACACGTGGAAAATTATTAATTTCTCCAGGTTAACTCTTCATATTTTTAGAATACACAATATGTGAAGCTGGATGTTGTGGCGCATGCCTGTAACCCCAGCGGCTCGGGAGGCGGAAGCAGGAGGATCACAAGTTTGAGACCAGAAGCAGTCTGTGTAATTTAGCGAGACCCTGTCTCAAAAAAGTAAAAAAATTGGGCTGGGGGTACAGCTCAGTGGTTCAGCACTTGCAGAGCATGCAGGCTCAAGGCCCTGGGTTCAACCCCCAGTGCCGAAAAAAAAAAAAAAAAAAAAAA